>VCRD01008632.1:0-12945 GCA_006783055.1 Trinorchestia longiramus
CACTGGACATCAGACTGCCACTGGACATCAGACTGCCACTGGACATCAGACTGCCACTGGACATCAGACTGCCACTGGACATCAGACTGCCACTGGACATCAGACTGCCACTGGACATCAGACTGCCACTGGAATTTGGAACGCGAAGTACATGGAGGGAGAGAGGGCCCAGCTGTGAGATAACCCTCTCCTCGTCATGAAGCAAAGAGGTATGCCATGACACCTGTGAACAGAGGGAAAGAGGCATGTCATAACACCTGTGAACAGAGGGAAAGAGGTATGTCATGACACTTGTGAACAGAGGGAAAGAGGCATGTCATAACACCTGTGAACAGAGGGAAAGAGGTATGTCATGACACTTGTGAACAGAGGGAAAGAGGCATGTCATAACACCTGTGAACAGAGGGAAAGAGGTATGTCATGACACCTGTGAACAGAACACAGACACAGCTTAGAGTGTCGGTCTCTCCATGAAACATTGTGCTGTGTTCGCTTGAGTGAGGGAAATCAGAGGGGAAGGTGTAATCTGGGGTGGAAGTAACCCTCACGTGGAAGTTATTCCTTCATCTCTGGGCTTGGGAGGGAAGTGCATGATGTGCATGACATCAGTGTACAATAAACATTATTCTGAAATGCATGCAAATTCTTACTCTATAGAACAGAAATGCTTGTACCAGCATGACCGTAGATTTTACACGTTTAAATCAGGGCGCTGGGCGTGGTTCCAGCATGGGCGTGGTTTTGAAGTAGGCGTGTTCACAAAGTGGGCGCAGAGGAGGCGTGTACATGACGAGTGCTAGGCCTTGCGCCTCACTGCCTGCCACGCAGCCGCGGTCTCCAGCAGCGGCCTACGCCGCGCTCGCCGCTGGAAAAGAGCGCCTCTTTTTATTGCCCCCCTTCCAGGGGGTAGGGAGGGGGCAGTGGAGACATCCCCCCTCTCCCCTCTCCCGTCACAAACTCAACATTCATATACATGTTTGTGAGCTGTGTGTGTATCCTGGCTACGGGAGACCGGAGGAAACATGCGTCAACTGCGGTAATTAAAATCAAGTGAACAGTGGAAATTGCGTGTAAATCAAACGGAGTGATCAAGTGTGAACAACTCCACGTGTTATGCTAAGCATGAGTTCTGAGCTTACTTTTCTGCCAAGGATAATTTTTATTCGAAAAATGAGGGTTGAAAATTGCATCCTCGGTACAAATTTGTGTAAATCAAAATTATTGTGATTTTTTGAGTAGGAACGAAATGCTAGACGGATGCATCACCTGTACAGACTGTGAAGGAAAACTTATGAAAAAAGTGCGTAGAGTTTTTTGTAAACCCGTGACTAGAATTTTGGAACTGCGTGAATACTATTCACGTGGATATTACTGTTCACTTGGACATTACCGGTAAGTACGTCTAAACTACGATGTTAGTCATAAAAATGTATTCATTTTATGGCTTGAGATTTCTTGAAAAACTGCAACAAACAAAATACATGTGTAAAATTTATACAAAGTATTTCTATAATTTCTGAAGGATATATTATATACTCGTATGTAGACTATTAATTGGATGAACAATATTCTAAACATATCAAATTTATGATATAAATTTTGACGGCAACTGAACGCCAGTTTGAGATGATGTGAGCCAGGGTCAAATTTTGAATATGTAAATGACCAAAGTCAACAAATGTTGTATTTTCTTTTTCAGGAAAATTGTACAGAAAAACATGAATGAGTCTCTGAACTTATGTTATTTACCTGAACTTTGACTCATGTGAGAGCAAAAAAAAAAAGAGTGTTGTGTTTGCAACTTATTAAACAGATTTAAGCAGAGTTTTATTTCCTTGCTATTGATATCTGAGACAGCATGTACAGGGGGCATAAATAAATGGATGAATAGATACATAGTTCAATGGATAGTTAAATAGACAGATAAGTAGATGTATACAGAGATAGCTAGATGAGTAACAGATAAATAGATTAATAGATAAATAGACAGATAAATCGATAGATTATTAGATGAATAGATAGATAAGAATACTCACCTTATGTATGCAACTGGTGTTCTAGATACTAAGAACTAACAATAAATACTTGCTCGGCTTTTTGGAGTCACCCTGTAAACAGGATATATAGTTGAGGATTAATAGAAGAATAATGGAAGTATGGTTGAGGTACAGTTAACGTATACTGTAAATGAGGTATAGTGGAGGTATAGTGGAGGTATAGTGAAGGTATAGTGGAGGTATAGTGGCGGTATAGTAGAGGTATAGTGGAGGTATAGTGGAGGTATAGTGGAGGTATAGTGGAGGTATAGTGGAGGTATAGTGAAGGTATAGGTTGCTGTGGCAGGTTGTAAGGATGCCTCTTAGTATTATTGACTTATGAAATAATGTCTCAGAAACATCCCTCCGAGAACATTCCTTGAAAAAATCGAGGGTTGATCGTGTTTGTTGTATGACGTATTATCCCTCTAAGTGAGAGACACAGAAGAAACATTTCTCCTCTGTGTGAGAGAAGGAATACTTAAATCTTTTGCTGTGATTCCGTAGACTTTTGGTGTTCACCTCCATCACGCGCGAGACAACTGCAATGTTTTCATTAATCTAGAGAAATTAACTTGGTCATCCAACTGGTTTATCGGCCCAAGTTATTGAAGTTTGAGCTCTAGGAAACTTTAGCTTCATATTTTTATTTGATGTTAAGTTTAACCAAACTTTTATAATTTCTTGTGCTCTTGTGTTTTGTGTTTACTCCTTGATTGTGATGTGCAGCTGTTAGAGCTTTGTACTCTTCCCTATTCCAGCTCTTGACGAGCTTACCAACCGTCTGACAAGCCCACCAACCGTCTGACAAGCCCACCAACTGTCTGACAAGCCCACCAACCGCCTGACAAGAACACCAACAGTCTGACAAGAACACCAACTGTCTGACAAGCCCACCAACCGCCTGACAAGAACACCAACAGTCTGACAAGAACACCAACAGTCTGACAAGAACACCAACAAGGGACACCGAACACATACTGTGTGTGCACATACAGTCTGTGCTGCGCGTGCCTCGTGGAATTCTGACACAATTTCTCAATTTTCTGTCCGTTATTGCTTTCAATTTTTCCTTGTTTGCAGGTGTAGCCAGGAACAAAACTGTGACCAGCTGGAGGTGCAAAATGTGCTGAGTCATCCTAGTGATAACCCAGTCTTCTTCTAAGCTGTGAGCTGTACGTGCAGTGTAGTCCCATGATACTGTACTGTATACTGTCCCTACACACACACGCACACACACACTCACACACAGGGGGGTATGGGAGCTGGGGGGTTAGGAGAGACCTGCGAAATGAATAGGGTTTCCGCATTAAGTAATTTTAATTACAATCATGTGTGGCAATTATGTTCAAAGTATTAATTGTGTTCAGTCAGATTATTGAATAGAACTAAACAAACACAAACACAACTCCAAGACAGTTCTAAGCACTGCATGTGCGAGGCTTAAAATAAAAGCAAAATTTTAATATTTTTTCATTAGGCTTCAACCACAAATTCAAATGAATTTCACGCTAAAATTCAGAAGTATTCAACACGACATCATAATGCGCATGTTTGCTGCGTACAGCGAAGTTTAATGTTGTTGAATGTTGCAAAACTGGCATGCCGTGATCTACACTTCGCATGTGGTGATGTGGTGATGTGATGGTGTGCGTAGAACTGGCCCACAAAATCTAATTAAACACGTGTTTATAGAACTATAACATATAACTAGAACAGTGTCCCCTCTGCGTTCTGCGAGGAGTGGGGGAAGGGGGGCTGTGAGGAGGAAGAAAGAAATAACGTAGACAATGAATAAAGCAATAATGAAATGTATACACACATTTTTGCATGACGGAATACACCTACACTCGGTGATCCTAGTTTCGCAGCCATTATTATTGTCACTAGATAGTTCCCGTTGAAATTCCACGGTTTAGTTTTGACAATTTGAAATTATCCCACTAATATAATATACAGTTTGTTGCTTGCTTGCTTGATCCGTCTCTCTGTCACGCTGTTAAGGATTTAGATAGACGAAAATTCATGGACTGATAACAATATGAGATATCATGAAATCTCATCCCTCAATTAAGATGGCAAATTTAACTTGTGGAACATATACTCATAAATCGAAATACTGCATTAAAGTTTTTTATCCTGTCGTACATGAACTATTTCGCACATTCTTCCAGCTGAATTTCTTCGTAGCTGTTGAAACTACCAGCAAAGTAGAGGCCAAATATTCGGAATAGAGGCCCCTGGTTGATTCACTGCAGGTAGTCACGATACGCAACTCAACGCTGGGTTATTACAATTATTTGTTCCACCGCAAGATGGAGGAAACATTCGTTTAAAAGGTAGCATAGATACAGTCTTCTTTACTTAATAACTGCATGTTTCTACTTCAACCTATCCTATTGGACCAGCACCTTTATATCGACTGCGTCTTCTAACCATGAGTCTCTAAAAAAACTGCTTCGCTTTGAAAAGTAGCTTGGTACTATTTGATTTGATAATATCCCTCTTTTGAGCGTGGTACGTGAATTGTTGTATCTTTGATTGAGTTTTCGATCCTGTCGTGCATAAGCTATTTCGGATATTTTTGCCGGGAAGTGCCAGGAGCTCCGCTTGCCTTCCTGCCTTAGCAATTTGCTGAAAGAAGGCTTTCTTCATCAAGAAGTCGTTAACTACCAGTGACAGCCCAAAATAATAAACAGAATATAACTTTTCTGAACGGCAAGATGCTCCTGAACGGTCTTAATATCGTAGAACGGGAATATGCCGTATCATCTACAGGTATGTTTTTGGATACAAATTGAATTTGAAAAAATCATTAGAACAATGGAAGAAACACCAGAAAGAAGGAAACGCAGACTAGCACGCGAGAGGAAAAGAAGGCAAAGATCTCAACAAAGTACCAGTGATACGACCAATGTTCGAGCCATGGATGCTAAGCTCAAGAGAAGAGCTATTTCTCAAAAAACTCACTACGATCGCGAAGCAAGGAAGGACTGTGATTGTGAAAACAAGCGTTTAAAGAGACAAACTTTGTCGAAAGAAAGCAATGAAGAGAGACAAAAGATGGAATGTACAATAAAATTTGAAGTATGCGCTGCTATGTCACAGGAAGAAATAGAAGACAGGAGAAGATTAGAAAGGGAAAGATTTGCGGAAAGGATAGCCACCACGTTGCAAGAAGACTTGAACGAAAGAATAAGAATTGAAAGAGAAAGGTTTGTGGAAAGCACAGCTAACATGTTGCAAGAATGCTGTTCATTGGCGAACACCACTGATGTATTATCATGGAATCCTTGCCGTCTTTTTTGACGGCTTGGTACACTAGTTATCAAGACGAATGTATTAAAGATTTACCACGAATTATTGTGCTTTAAATGAATATTTTTCATGAATCTATAAAGAACTTCCATTCTGTATTTCATCTACTGATAACGTGGACATGTAAGAGAAGAAAGCTGGCAACGGAAAACAGAGTATTTTATAATTTTATAGTGATCTAGCGCCTTTGGTATCCACAATACAATACTTATAATACATGCATACCCGTTCTGATTTCAGTTCAATAATTTTTTTTCAGTAATAGATAGGAAGTAATGGGACGAACACACATAGATAGAGAGAGAGAGAGAGAGATGGAGATTGTCTATTATATACTGGTGTACCTAGCCGTCAAAAATGACGGCAGAGATTTTGTGATGACACCCGTGCCATCAAAAATGATGGAAAATACTGTTGGAAAGATATTAAATGAAATTACATAAAATAACGCAATGCAGTATATTTAGTTTTATACATATTTACAAAGGACAAACGTTTTAATTGAGTATTTATTTAATAACAACATTCCTAGTGAAAACTAAGACACTTAGTTTTCTACTACTGCAATTGACTCTGTAATTAGTGTCATATTCGGGTACAATGTACCCGAATCATTGGGCAATACCCCGCCGGACTCTGTATCCACGATACGGACTCGAGTATATAAGGCTCTGGATCTCTCTAATTTTGTTTGAAAGTGACACGAAACATATGAATAAATAAATAAATAAATATATAAATAAACAAATATATAAACACACGACGGTCATTCTTAGTATTAGATTAGATGTAGACTAGTAGATCCACACGTGAAAATTCACGTGTTTTTTACTGAGTTATTTCATTTTATTTGCCAGTGGACACAGATTTTGTGAAGGAGTTTCCACACTGAAGACTGTGTCTTTAGTATCTACAATACAATGCGTACAATGCATGTATACCCTACCGAATTTCCTCCTATCAAAATCCTTAAGAGCAGGACAGAGAGACAGACCAAGTAAGCAAGCAAGCAACAAGTTGGGTATTATTGTACTAATGTACCCGTGCCATCAAAAATTATGGCAAATACTGTTGGAAAGATATTATAAAATTATATTATGTTATATTATAAAATAAAATAATATACATTAGATATGTTATATATAATCTTTTTCGCTCTCGATTCAGTCTTTTTTTTCGTTCGAGTGGAGTTTCCATGCTGAAGCTCATTTCAAAAGTAACTCATTTTTCTTGTGACAGTAATAAACAATTAGAATACAGTATTTTTGAGCCGCAATAGAAGTAGTTATGGCCATTCGTGTCATATCGTAGATACAGAAATTCAGCATTACTGAAAGCAACTGCGAGCTTGTGTATGTATATTGTAATATGCAATACCCCGCCCAACTCCCTATCCACGATACGGACTCTAGTATATAAGGCTCTGAATCTCTCTAATTTTTTTTAAAGTGACTTATTATAGTGCACTTGTACAGCGAAAATGAGTGTATTAATTTACCAGTGAACTGTAACCAAGACCGCCAGTGCTAATTTCTTTCTATCTATTCTTAAGAGCGTGAAACAAAACTTATAAATAAATCTATACTATAATAAGAGCCGCGTCCGTCTGTCCCTGTGTCACACTCTTCTAATCGATAGCTTTAATCGCAACAAGGATAAAGCTTAAGAAATACAAGAAATCATTCTACTGCATTATTTTTCTGTGGCAATTCGATTCCCTTTCACTTGCATTATGGTATCCAGAATACACAATCGGTTTATTTTTACAAATAGAAATTTTCTTTAGACCTTTTTCTGTTGAAATTCATCGTGATGCTTTGATATTTTTAACTGATAATGAGAAAAAAATGTTTTAAATGAGTTTGACCAGTAACTTGGCTACCATTTAGTATAAGGCCAACGATTTTGGAAATTGAGTTATTGTTTTTGGAATTGTGATTTTTTTGAAAAGTTTCAAAGAGATAATAGAAGATATTTCAGAATAAAATTCCGGCAAAAAAACCAACATGGATAGAAATGTGTCCAACTGTAAGAGAGAAGCAACAAGACTTCGACAGCAAGAAAGACGCCGAAGACTATCGGACGAACAACGCGAAATGGCAAGACGAAGCAATGCTGCTCGCATGGCAAAGTTAACGGGTACACTTTGCACTAGACAATACAATGCATTGTATTGTCGGTACCAAAGGCACCGGATCACTATAAAACACGCAATTTTTTCCGTTATTAGCTTTCTTCTCCCACTCGGCCCTGTTATTGGTAGATAAAATAGAAAATGGAAGTTCTGTATATATTCATAAAATATTCAGATTTTGATAATACCACGGGTAAAAATAAAAAATGTATTTTACTTCATAGATCCTGAATTTTGCAGGTACACATCGCACTAGTAAATATATAAACACACGACAGTCATTCTTAGTGTTAGATAGTGGGATTATTGCAGTCATTATTATCGCTAGTATTGCTGCCATTTATTATTATAGAGGTATCGAACAATTGTCCTTTAATCAAGCAGATCTCTCTCGTACCCTTACTAGCGATTTCGATTTACCTCAGGACGCGTAGGTGAGAATACTTGTTCCAGTGTTAGGACGTGTGTTCTGATGCTTGCGCGTGCATCAGAGGCTTGTGATGCACAAGCAGGTGCCGTGATGCAGAGAAAAGGAACAGAATGCAACCACGCTCTCACTGAGAAGGAAATTTAAGTATTTAATAAAGAAATGATCAGCAGTAGGTGTTGGAACTCATGAATGTTTATTGTAGCAAACTCAACAAGAAAGTGTGCTTCTTTTGAGTGGATATTTGTCAGCACGGAACTGTCTTATTCTAGCGCTAATAAGTAGAGGAAGAGGATAAATCTAGCAACAGTTTTTCTGCTCATAAATGCGTCTCGATCACCAATATTGTTGCAAAAATATCATGCTAAGTACTGCATAAAGAATGGTTTTCAATTTTTTCAATCGAAGCAAGCAGCTGAAGTGATGTAGAGGCAAGGGAACGTGGAACAGCGTGAGGGGTGAGGGTAGGGAGGGGGCATGAGAGAAGAAAGGCTGTTGGAATGAACTACGCTTAGCTGGCTATGTATATGCTGGATCCCGGGCTACACCAGCAAGACATACACGGAAAAGCTGCATGCTATATTTGGTATTTTTTTATGGGTCTTCGGTCGTCCGCAGCGGCAAGCCGAGGGCGGAGCTGACGGCCTGTCTGAGGGAGGAGTTTGAAGTTCAAAAAAATAACCGCCAAGTTCGGGGGTTCGCGTCTTGTGTGACGATCATTCGCTCGCCGGCCGCTGTAGCGAGCAAAGTGAGCAGGTCGCTAACGGGGTGTGCGCAAGGGCTGCTGAGGTGTATCCTGGCTACCGCCGATTATTATTGTAAGCACCGCACCGGAGACGGTGTTAACGCTAATTCTTATTTGAATTTTGTTCCTAAATCTTGAAAGAAAGAACACGTTTTTGTTCTACGATAATTATCTAGAAGTGAAATTTAACGATGCACTTTGTCCATATAATTATTTACCGTGAAGTTGTTAAGAGCAGTCGTTGAAGCAGTTAGGAGCAATCACTTGCAAAACTACCCCTCGTGAAACTTTGAATTCTGTGATTGTTCTCATTGAACTAACGCTCCAAATTTTTGGAACGGATCCTGATCCGTGCGTGAAATCCGTGATGCAGGCACTCACTGCCTCGGTAATTCAGTGTTACTTCCATGCATGGACAGCACTCACCATGCCATCATTGCGAGGATTGAGAAAACTCTACGGCGTCCACATGCCACAGTTCAGTTCCATCCTACCCGTCTCCACTGCAGCAGCTCTGAACACTTCAAGTTAACTACGTGAGCCTGACTAGGTGAGAACTACACCAGCCTGACTAGGTGAGAACTACACCAGCCTGACTAGGTGAGAACTACACCAGCCTGACTAGGTGAGAACTACACCAGCCTGACTAGGTGAGAACTACACCAGCCTGGCTAGGTGAGAACTACACCAGCCTGACTAGGTGAGAACTACACCAGCCTGACTAGGTGAGAACTACACCAGCCTGACTAGGTGAGAACTATTCTTATCAGTTTGCTCGGAGCTCTATGTATAATTGAAGCTGTTGCTAGCAATTCCACATCATCAAAAAAGCACTCACAAAGTAGAAACTTGTTTTTTGTTCCAAAACACGAATACATGTGGCACTTTTTGTCTCAAGAGTCGCAGCGGTGACACATGTCAGGGAATGTGTTAACGAGTACTGAAGTCAGGGGTGCTGAAGTCAAAGTGCTGAAGTCAGGGGTGCTGAAGTCAAAGTGCTGAAGTCAGGGGTGCTGAAGTCAGGGGTGCTGAAGTCAAAGTGCTGAAGTCAGGGGTGCTGAAGTCAGGGGTGCTGAAGTCAGGGGTGCTGAGACAATGCTGCAAGAAGAAGAGCCACAAAGACAGGTGTGTTCACAACTGTGCTTGTATTTAATTAAGTGCACGTGCCATACAACGCATGCCCTGCATACACTAACGTTGCCAGGTCTCTCATTTCTATTCGTTTGGTCTTCATTCAACACTCTTTGTTACGCTGAATGTCTGTTTCCATCATCCATGCGAATAATTATGTCTTATGTTGCATCTTTATAAAAAAAATGATCATGTACGAAGCAAGGAATTCGGATAATTTTTTCTCCAATTCATAACTTCTGTAAGATTTCACCCATGCTTCTTCTAGGATTTTGCTGTTGCTTGTAAATCATGATATTAATTCCAGGACTGTGTAAGCAATAGTAGACATGCTGCCTTAGACATGCTGCCTTAGACATGCTGCCTTAGACATGCTGCCTTAGACATGCTGCCTTAGACATGCTGCCTTAGACATGCTGCCTTAGTCATGCTGCCTTAGACATGCTGCCTTAGACATGCTGCCTTAGACATGCTGCCTTAGACATGCTGCCTTAGACATGCTGCCTTAGACATGCTGCCTTAGACATGCTGCCTTAGACATGCACATGTCTCACTCTCCTGCATGTCTGCCACTCATCGGTCAGGTCTTGACTGATGAGTGGCAGCTGGTCAGGGCCCAGTCAGTGGACGGGGCTGGTCAGGGCCCAGTCAGTGGAGGGGGCTGGTCAGGGCCCAGTCAGTGGGACCTGTCCCACTATGCGGGATAAGGATTATTTGGATGAAGTAATTTGCTTAAGCCAGTGAGGAAGAACGCAATCATATCATTATTATGAAGCATAATTTATTCAAAACTTCAAAATGACTTAATGCAAACTTGAAAGTTTTTGAACTTGAGGTGTGTGGACGGCTACAACACAATACTTTATTTCATCACACCTCAGTCTTCTCCCAACACCAAATGTGTTGTGTGAGCACAAAGCACAGCTGATCGTGGTGCAGAGACACAATTGTCGGCCTGGTCAAGCAGACGTGTTTTATTCCTTCACAATTGCTGTGTTTATTTTCCGTGTGTGTGTTCTCAAGTACCTGACATGCTAGCAGCAGCTACACCACATACCTCCAGTGGGGGACACAACTCCCTCCAGGGGGATAAAGCTTCCCCTCATTGGGGGGATTGAGTTTACTTGAGGTTGTGGGACGGGTTCTGCCATGACGTCCTGCCGTCTGTAGCGTTGTCCTCTTGACAGACGGAGACCGTTCCCCCAGCACACTTGTCAAACGTAAGCTATCTTCTCCATGTTGTCATGTGTCATGTTCTCCATATTATCATACGTAAGCTATGTTCTTTAAATTGTTCTCTGTGTTGTCAGAGAGAGGTGCTACGTATGAGTACTCTGATTGAGACAACTACTGACGTATACATATAGTAAATAAATGTAAAGTTACTTCAGACATCTTACCTCAATTTGGCAAATCCAACTATAGAGGTCAATTCAGACCGCCCAAAATTTAGCCACCAGGGCATGCATTTCCTATACTTGGCAGCCCCTACAAGCGCTGTTTTAATCCGCCAAGTCAATCTTGACGCGCGTGTGTGACTTGATGTGTGTGTTGCTGTCTTACATTCTCACGTGTGTGACTTGATGTGTGTGTTGCTGTCTTACATTCTCACGTGTATGACTTGATGTGTGTGTTGCTGTCTTACATTCTCGCGTGTGTGACTTGATGTGTGTGTTGCTGTCTTACATTCTCGCGTGTGTGACTTGATGTGTGTGTTACTGTCTTACATTCTCACGTGTGTGACTTGATGTGTGTGTTGTTGTCTTACATTCTCACGTGTGTGACTTGATGTGTGTGTTGCTGTCTTACATTCTCACGTGTGTGACTTGATGTGTGTGTTGCTGTCTTACATTCTCGCGTATTCTTCAGACGTGAACACTGACGCGCTTGTACGTGTTAGTGCATCACACAGATCGTAACAGTTCTTTGTTCTTGGTAATGAATTGTACGCCATAGAAGGCATCATATTCTCGTGGTTCTTGACCAGCGGTCTAGAGCTCACCTTGGCGTCACGGTTGTCAGGTGGTGGTTCAGGGCAGGTGGCACCTTGCACTCACATAGCGGTGAACTTTCAATGCAGGTGAAATACGATTTTTGAAACAAAAAAAAACAGTTTCAAGGTGTTGAGTCTATGAAGTGAAGCCCTCGAACCAATAGCTTTTTTTGTACAGGTTTATTTATATTTTTCCATTTTAAAATTTCCATAAAATGAATATCACGCGTAACTTCCAATCATCAAGTTAACAAATACATTCAGAAGTTTGATCATTTTTTTGAATCAATATCTAGATCATAACTCCAAGTTCTGACTCAGAGGAGCACCGTTCACGAGTTTTATACCGAAATTGTCACTGAATTGAATAAAGGCAATTTTTAATAGTTCATTTAGTGGTAAATTCATTTGACATTTGTTCAAAACTTTATAAACATCCATTGTATGTTTTATGGCGGGCTTCACTAATCTACTTATATAATAGACAGTGTATCTCTATCTCTCACTACCCCTCCCTCTGTCTTCCTATCTATTACTGAAGGAAAATTATTGGACTGAAATTAGAACGAGTATACATGTATTAGAAGCATTGTATTGTGGCTACCAAGACCACCTGATTGCTAGAAATACGCCATTTTTTCCCGTTATTAGCCTTCTTCTCCTACACAGCCATGTTGCCGTTAGACAAGCTACAGAATGAAAGTTCCGTACATATTCATGAAAAGTATTCATTTAAAACATAATAATTCGTTGTAAATCTTTACTACATTCGTTTTTATAAAAATTTAAACTAATCAGATAAAAACCGTGGAATTTCCATTGGAATTATCTATTGCTATTCATAATTTCTTATACATATCCAAGTTCTTCAGCCTTCAGTCAAGAATTCATGGATGGTTCTGAATTAAGACAAAACTTGGTGCTTGCACATTATTGGCTGCTCGCTGCAGTACTGTAGCTGTCACTACAACGGTCCAATTTAATCTTGAAAATAATGCGTGAACGCCTGACAAGCTCTTGTTTAGGAGCGTGAACGTCTGACAAGCTCTTGTTTAGGAGCATGAACGTCTGACAAGCTCTTGTTTAGGAGCGAGAACATTTGGCAAGTGTGCAGTGGGTGAAAGAGTGGTCTAGGGAGGGGCAAGTGCAAAAGTGGCGCTG
>VCRD01008635.1:0-14128 GCA_006783055.1 Trinorchestia longiramus
TCTAGTGACAGATTTCCGAGTTTAGCTAATAGTTTGGGGCACAGCAGTTAGCGGTCAGATGAAAGTTTCAAATAAAAACTCATTTATTCAACTGGTTTCAACCATCCCCACCACAAAACATGTCTCACTAAAGCTGTAACTAAAATCAGAACTTTATCTAACATACTGTAGCAAAGCGTTTTTTAAATGATCTTCTATGATATGCGCACGAAAAATGCTTTTTCGAAGCGTTCATTTTTTTATTATTTTAAAAAGCTTATGATTACGTGCAGCGCTTGCCGCTATCTGAGAAGGCTTTGCATGCAGTTTATTCAGCTCGATTTACTCCTCATAATTCAATTTTTCTGAAAATAATCGTCAATTCTTAAAACAAGAAGTGGCTTCCACTTTTAAACCTGCCTTTGATAATAATTTTCAATTATTTTCGAAGAATTGCTATTTAGCGCGGCTTATTTTGAGCAGGCGTCTAGAATATTCAGTCATTAATCAATTCAGCTGTGATCATATTAATGAAGTGAAATTCATTATTTTCTCGCAACAGTCGTAAGTCATGTTTGGAAAATAACATCCTTATCAAGTATAACTCGTTCCTTTCAGTGCAAAATTCCCTACTATTTTAAAAATAATTCTCTGCTTTTCTGTGAAGGATTAAACAGGAGTTCCGGGTAATGAGTGTACATTGATTGAAATTTACATAAAGATAGGCTTCGAGTGTTCAAAAAGACTAAGTGTTGAATAGCTCACAGTTCAAAAACTTTCAGAACGCTTTTTTCAAAAACAGTTCGGACATTTACTCTTCAACACCTTTTCCACGTGTTGTGTTTCTTGTTATTCATAATCATGTGGTATCATTTTATTATCTTGAGCAAGAATATTGGCTGCTTATTTTTTAGCTTTATCCCAAAGAACGTAAAAATTTTCAAATAGAAGTAAAACTTTTGTGTAAGTTTCAAATTGGGATCGATTCATTAAGTTTCAATGCAAATTTAAGCTGAAGTAGCTAAAAAAATCTAGTTTGCGAAAATATATTTTACGTCTTTGTACGTCTGATTTACAACTAGTCCTTCACAGTAACGGCAGCAGCATTAAGTTTATTGAGAAGTATACGGAATAACGTTTTTCTGAGAATACAGAATGAGATCGTCCAACTTTCAGGCAATAAACACACGCGAGCTGAGAAGCGTAAATGTTCTGTTTGATGTTTATGACGTCGAATATTGTGATGTACAGCTTTATATTTGCCTCGAGTGCACGAGGTCTGGTCCAAATCTACGAGAAAGATTTTGCCAACGAACACAAATCTCATAAGAAATGTGAGCCTTTGATTGCCTTGATTACACGGCCAAATTATCAATCACGTTTCTAATAACTTCGCAGATGGTTTTTGTACAACACATTTCATCTTGAGAATTTCATTGATTTAGACGAATTCATAACGGCATTCTCTGATGAATTTGTTTCAACTATCAGTGCAATGTGGTATGGAACTGTTTCCCCATAGGCAAAGAACCTTTTTATAACTCCAACAAGTTGAGGTACGCATCAGTCTTTGTGTTTTATGAAACCATTTACTGAATTACTTACGCTCAATTAGTCTTTGCTCCTGGCTCTGGATGTTTCAAGCGAACTCAGGTTAGTAATGACTCTGCCTTTGCAACCATGTTTGGCTCCTTTTCAGAATTTTATGTGTCAAAAATGATGCTCAGCTGTCCAAGCATAACTGAATTTTCATTCAGCGAAAGCTTTTTATTCATGACTCTGGATCTTTTTAAATTCACGGCGATCCAGATGATGGGAACAATGTTAATTTTCATCATGGAGATGAAAAGAAAGAATCGAAGCATTGACAAACTAGTTAACTACAATTCGTTTGCACAACTGTGAAGTAAAAGTCTCTATGTACATAAAGAACCCCATTTGGAACAAATTACCATTATGTATATTGAATCTTAATTTACGACAATAGGTATTTCGATATATGCAAGAAATAGCTCTATTTCAATCACAAAAATCATATTCATAGACGATAATAATACTCATACGTGCTTCAGGCGTCGGCTAGAAAGTTGCCTGAAAATAGTGTTTAAAATGAATTAATGTTATTTACCAGTGCTTCTTTCGTTTTGCTTTATTGTTGTGTTTATTGCCTCACGAATAACCTTCCTGCTAAATTTAATGATACTCCTCATCTGTTTTGCATTCTGAATTCATGTGTCACGTGCGTTAGTGTTGTGAGTTTCATGTTATTGTAACATCCCTATAATGTAAATTCTTATATCCTTTTTTACTAACAGGCTTGCAAAATATATTTGTTCACGCGTGGTCAACTGGCTTTATAGTCAATAAAATTTTTATATTGAGTTTAGGTTTGTCATTCATTCATGTAAATTTACTATTATTGTACATTAATTATTAATTGTATGTGTGTACATTGTTGATGTTATAGTATACTCTTTCAATGTTGACATTTTTCGTACTGAGTTAACTAGATTTCGTGTTCGCACTCAAATCCTTTCATTGCTAGGCTTCCTGAGAAATGCGTATCTCAATTATTTTCTGAAAATCCAATTTGAAATCCAACTTATATTTAAAAATACTCTCTCCAAAGCCCTTTCCAATTCGCTGCAACATTTAAATCCTCAGCCAAAACCAGTTCTCATGAAATACGGAGTGATGGAAGTATTTAAAATGTTTCTGGTCCAAAAAAAAACTTTGGTAGATTTACAATCTGCATATACAGGGTGGCCCATGAGTAAGGTACCTTTTTAAAACTATTATAGCTATACAACTACAAATGGTAAAAAGATTTGGTTAATTCATAATGAATGAGGAAATTTCAAAGTTTTCTACCAGCGTATCAAGTGTACCGACAATTGCAACATATTGCCCAAAAAATTCATAAAATCCATCCCCCCCAAAATGAATCGCTACGCAATGGAACAATGAGCAAAAATAATGGAATTTTACTTTCAATGCAATTGTTCGGTTACTACAGTTCAGAGGAATTACAGGAATATTGATGGTATTGAAAGAAGTCATTCGAAGAAGTACATAAAAAACTGGTATTGAAATTTAGAGAAACTGGGACAACAGCAGACAGACAACGTTGTGGCAGGCCACAGACCATACGAACTGGTGCTTCAATTTAATTTGTTGAAACGAGTGTTACTGGACGGACCAAAACGTCAACTAGGAGACGTTCAATTCAACTGAGAATGTCACGCACCTCACTGCAACGTATTTTGGTAAAAGCTATGATGTGTCATCCTTATAAAATTCAATTAACTCAAGAACGAGTGAATAGATTTCTTCAGTTTGCAGAAAATGAAAACTTTGTAAAGAATTTGATAATGACTGATAAGGCCCATTTTCACCTCAATGGTTTAGTTAATAAACAAAATTGCAGATTCTGGGCTTCAGAAAATCCAAAAGAAATTCATGGACATCTACTCCACTCAGCTAAAGTAACAGTATGGTGTGGCATCACGTCTTCGACGATCATTTTACCATATTTTTTTGAAGATACTAATGGTGATGCAATTTATGTTAATGGAAACCTGTATAGACAGATGATTCAAGAATATTTGATACCTGAAATTGGAGATAATAACACAGAGATTACCTTTTTCCAACAACATGAAGTTACAGCGCACACAGCGAAGGAAACAATGCAAAAGTTAAAAGCAATTTTTCCAAACAGAATAATTTATCGTTTTGGTGATATACCATGGCCGCCTCGATCTCCAGCCCTAAGTGCTCCTGATTTCTTCCTCTGGGGATACTTAAAGGAAAATGTTTACATTGAAATAACTGATACTTTTCCGCAATTGACACTAAACATCATTCAAGAGATCAACAACATTTCACCAGAGACATTAAGGAAAGTAATGAACAGCACCGTTGAAAGAGCACGCCATTGTTTGACTAATAATGGAGGTCATTTATAAGATATTGTATTCCATAGTTAAACGGGTTTTATTGTTTTATCTATAAATCCATAATAACCTTTGAAATTTTTTCTTTTATTCTGAATTAACCAAATCTCTTTACCATTTTTAGTTTTATGGTTATAATAGTTTTAAAAAGGTACCTTACTTATGGGCCACCCTGTATAATCGACTATGTATCTCCATCTCTCTCACTCTCTCTCTCTCTCTCTCTCTCTCTCTATCCGTATGTGTCCGTCCCATTACTTCCTATCTATTGCTTAACAAAAATTATTTAACTGAAATCAGAACGGGTATGCATGCATTACAAGCATTATATTGTGGATACCAAATGCATCGGATCACTATAAGATGCTTCATTTTTTCCGTTATTAGCTTTCTTGCCTTACACGGCCATGTTATCGGTAGATGCGGTACAGAAATGAAGTTCTGTATACATTCATGAAAAATATTCAGATTTTAATGGTACCACGGGCACAACTAAAGAATCATTTTTTTTCATAGATCCTTAATCTTATTACTTTCAAACCAACGAATGTCAACGGGTATTTTCTGGACCATGTTATCGGTAGATAAGATACAGAATGAAAGTTCTGTATATATTAACGAGAAATATTCATTTAAAACACAATCATCCTTCGTAAATTTTTAATGCATTCCTTTTTTATAACATTTTTAAAATAGTCAAATCTAATTTGTGAAATTTCCACTAGAACTGTCTAGTAATCTATACTATAATAAGAGCCGCGTCCGTCCATCCCTCCGTCTGTCTGTCCGTCCGTCCGTGTGTCACACTTTTCTAATCGATAGCATTGATAGCAACAAGGATAAAGCTTAAGAAATACAAAAAATCATTCTATTGCATAATTTTTCTGTGGCAGTTCAATTCCCTTTCATTTGCATTATGGTACCCAGAATACACAATTGGTTTATTTTTACAAATAAAAATTTTCTTTGGATTTTTTCTGTTGAAATTCATCATGATGCTTTGATATTTTTAATTGATAATGCGAAAAGAAATGTTTTAAATTAGTTTGACCAGTAACCTGCCTACCACTTAGTATAAGGCCAAAGATTTTGGAAATTGAGTTATTGTTTTCGAAATTGGGATTTTCTTGAAAAGCTTCGAAGAGATAATAGAGGATATTTCAGAATAAAATTCCAGCAAAAATGGCCAACATGGATAGAAACGTGTCCAACCGTATGAGAGAAGCAGCAAGACTTCGACAGCAAGAAAGACGCCGAAGACTATCGGACGAACAATGCGAAATGGTAAGACGAAGCAATGCTGCTCGCCAACGAAAAGCTAGAGCTAACTTGACCCTTGAACGGAGTTTGGCAATTCTACGGAATAATGCAGAGCAACACCGAGTAGCTAAAGAGAGCTTAACGCATGAAAGAAGAGAGGAAATTCTTCGGCATGACGCTGAACAACATCGAGTTGCACGAGAGAATTTAACTCAAGAAAGAAGGGATAAAATTCCTAAGCAGAATGCATTCGCTTACAAATTAGGTAAACCAAATCGCATAAGAAGAAATTTAAACATAGCCAGACAGTACAGTATTGGCGCTCTTCTTGAAATTAACATCAATATATCAAGACAAAGTTGTGGCACTACGGAGGTGAGATGTCGATTCTCTAATTCTCTCATGTTTATGGGGGAAAAATCGGGTGAGACTCAGGCGAATTCAAATTTTGGCATGTTTTGCAGGTCTGGTCTGATTGAAATACCTGGTATACCAGAATTGTCTGAAAATTTCAACAACCTTTATTTGGGAGACACTGCTATTGCCCGGTATTTCTGAAGAAGTATCAGACGCTTTAATAGTGCCATTACAACGTGCAGTATGAAAGTGGATGATGCTACAGCTGCTCGAGGACTGGAAAATTTCAGAATACATGGCATTGTCTATAGACTGATTGGACCTCCAAGAAATATCACTACCGAGCCACCCTCTTGCCTCCAGATCTACTTCTATGACTGAAGAACAAATTCAGCATAAAATGAACAGGATCATGAGAAATGGTGTTATTCAAGAATATGATGAAGAAATTGTTCGTATCATTCATTCTGCAATGGTCAGCATGAAGAATTCCTATTTAAGATCATATCTGTCTATCCGGGAACAAATCAATTTGAGAAACGTTCCGAAAAATTTGAAATTGGATTAAATGTTGATAGAAGGCCAACTGGCGAACATTCTAGACGCTACAATTTACCAACATGTAATGAGTTGGCTATATTGATTCCCAATGAAAACGATTAAAACTTCGACAGAAGAAGAATGATGATAACGAAATTTCGTTCAGATAATGATAATAACTTACAAATCTTCAATGATTCCAACAAATCGTATGATCCGAGAATGTACCCCACATTTTTTTCAAACGGATTAGATGGCTGGCTCTTGGATCTGAGGAACGTTAGGGGTAACAGGATGATAACTTTTTTGCAATTCTACTCATATCGAGTGATGAAGAGAATGGGTTCAGCCAATATTTTGCATAAAGGGAACAAGCGCTTGCAACAATACTGCGTCGATCAATGTGCAAAGATTCAATCGTGCCGTTTACAGTTCATAAGAAATAACCAGTCCAGTCTAAGGGCTGAACTTTACAACGGTCTGGACGACGCAATTACCGCAGGCGATGCACAGAGGGCTGGAAAAAGATACATTCTGCCAAGCTCTTTCCCCGGAAGTACATGATATATAACAAAACATTACCAAGATGCAGTGGCAATTGTACGGAAATTTGGCAAACCAACTCTCTTCATTACTTTCACGTGCAATCCCAAGTGGCCAGAAATAGTCAATGAGCTGATGCCAGGACAGACTTCACTGGACAGACCTGATCTGACAGCAAGAGTATTCAAGCTTAAACCACAAGAGTTGCTAAAGGATATAAAATCTGGTGTTTTGGGTAAGATGCTTACTTATGTTAATACCATTGAATTCCAGACACGTGGTCTTCCTCACTGCCATTTTCTATTTATCTTACAGAATGGCCATGGAACCTGGGAAGATATTGCCAAAATTGTTGTTGCAGAGCTTCCAAGTCCGGATAATCATAGAACAAAGGAACTTTATGACTTAGTGAAAAACGTGATTCACGGTCCCTGCGGAGTTCACAAACAAAATTCTCCATGCATGTCTGAAAGTAGATGCCAAAAGAGATTTCCGAAACAGTTTTCTAACATCACAATAAATGGAGATGACTGCTGCTTATTATATCGAAGGCGAAGCCCTGCTCAAGGTGTGGATTCACTGCTACTGTGCGTGTCGGAACAATGGACGTTACTGTTGAGAACCGTAATATTGTGTCATATAACCCATGGCTTTTGAAAAGGTATGAATCTCATGTCAACGTTGAGTGGTGTGCGTCGTTAAAAGCAATCAAATACCTCTACAAATACATTTTCAAAGGAGTTGACCAATCTACCGTTACATTGCAGAGAACAGGAGAACACGTTCATATTAATGTAGATGAGTTAAATGCACAAGATGAAATATCATCACATGAAAATTGCAGATATATGGAAATATCTGAGGCCTGTTGGAAATTGTTTGAATTTCAAATTCAACGAAGGCATCCAGCTGTCGAATGCTTGCCAATTCATTTGCCACAACAGCAATTTATAATTTTCGACGAGAATAATCCTTCTGCTGCCCTACAGCAAAATCAATCAACAAAAGTAACAGCCTATTTCGAAACGAATTCAGAGGATCCACAAGCTTGCTCCATACTGTACTGTGACTTCCCTGAATTCTATACTTGGCAGTGGAATGAAAAGTGTTGGCGCAGGAGAACTCAAATCAATGATGGAGCTCCAGTTACGATCGGACGAGTGTACAATGTCCATACATCCCAGGAGGAGCTTTTCTATTTAAGACTGTTATCACATCACAGAGTGGGTACCATTAGCTTTGACGATTTACTCACTGTAAATCACAATGTTTGTGAAACTTTTAAGCAAGCTTGCCAAGTCCTAAACCTATTGCAAGATGGCGTAGAATGGCATAATTGTCTTACTGACGCCTTGAACAACAATACTGGAAGTCGGCTAAGATCCTTATTCGTGTACATCCATCAATTTTGTGCTCCTTCAGAACAACTAACTTTATTCAGACATTTTTAAAATGTACTTATGGAAGATTTCTTCAACGCAAGACGAGAATCACTAAATGAAAATGATGCATTAGAAGCCGCCACCAATGACCTTCTATGTGCCTTGGACAATGAACTTGCTCAATATGAGCGAACAACTCAATATTTTGGACTGCCACAACCTGATCACATTGGTAACAACAAGGTTGTTCAGGAAGAAAATGATCCTACTGCCGAAAACTATTTCCAAGAACATGTCAACATGCTCGATGAAGATCAGAGAGCTATTTTCAAAAGAATATAGCAAAAAGTTGGTGATGGTGAAGCTGGTTTCATTTTCATTGATACTCCTGGTGGAACTGGTAAAACTTTTCTCCTAAATGTTGTATTGTCATATGTCTAGCAAAACAGACCCTTGGAAATTGCTACAGCATCTTTAGGAGTAGCTGCAACTCTGCTGAAATTAGGACGAACTTCACATTCCCGTTTTATATTCCCAATACCAATAAATGCCACTTCCTCTTGCAAAATTTTTCCTCAAGATCCAAGTGGACGATTATTGTTTGATGCCCATTTGATAGTGTGAGATGAAGCTCCAATGAGTCATCGTCACCTGTTAGAATGTCTTGATCGTACTCTCAAGGATATCATGAATAATGATCTCCTTTTTGGAGGAAAGCTCCTGGTACTTAGCGGGGATTTCCGCCAAATTTTGCCAGTTGTCAGGAGAGCTCAGTGTCCTACCTTGGTCAAGGCCTGCATGAAAAAATCTGTTCTTTGGCAAAGTTATCAAATTTTCCACCTGAGAAGGAATATGAGAGTACTGAACTGTGTAAACAATAATGATCTCACATCAATCGCCAAGCACAATCACCGTACCGAATGGCTTCTTCAACTAGGAGAAGGAAAAGTGGTAACTGTTGAAAATGGACCATTTGCAGATACCATTGAACTGCCTCAACATTTGACTGTGAATTCAAAGCAGGAATTGATTGACTTTGTCTATGGAAATATTGACATCAATTTTGGAAATAACCAATGGATTTCTTCAGTAGCAATTCTGACAGCTAAAAATGAAGACGTTGACCATCTTGAAAACAATCTTATGAATAAACTCCCGGGAGATTTTATTTTCTTGAAGAGTATTGATTCCGTTTCTGATGATGACCATGCAGCATTGTACCCGCCAGAGTTTCTAAATTCGCTAAACTTGAGTGGTTTGCCCCCACATGAACTGAAGCTGAAAATTGAAGCTCCAATAATGCCCTTTAGAAACCTGGATCACAGACATGGGCATTGTAATGGCAGCAGGTACAAGGTTGTGCAAATAAATAACTACCTGATAGCTGCCCAAAAACTAACTGGACTTGATGCTGGCCTCGAATTAATTCCTCGAATGTGTCTAATATCTTCAGACTCTGATTTGCCATTCACACAACACAGACGGCAATCTCCCATAAGACCGGCATTTGCAATGTCAATCAACAAGAGACAAGGATCAAAGTGTGGCATCTTTTTACCCAGTCCTGTCTTCACCCATGGCCAACTGTATGTTGCTGTTAGCAGGGCTGGTGATCCAAACAATGTAAAAATATTTGCCAGTCAAAATCAATTTCTCGCAAATTTACCAAGAGAAAGACGGTTAAACAACAACCAAACACTGACAAGAAATGTTGTATATACAGAGATTGTGTAAATATTTTACGTATTATTACAAATTTATTGATGCACCCTATAATGCAAGTGTTCATTGGGCTCTCAGCTCACTCAGTTCATTGTCTTTCTCTTTCCCTAAGCCGGGTCGGCTTTTTAGTTACCGGTGGATGTGGGGAGGGATATCCTTAATTATCTATCATGATATTATTAACCGTATATTAACGGGCATTGCACTATTGTGGGTATAATAACTCTCTGAATTCATTATTTCAAATAATTTTGTCTTAATACTCATCACTAATGCGACTTCTGGTGCTGCATGGATTTGCTGATAGCTTTGTTGTCAGGCTGGTACTTAGTGAGGTTAAGCTTCATGCAAGCGCTGTGGCTTCCACACGTTAAACGTGAAATCCGTCCTAAAATCTACGATACTTCTCATTTTTCTCTTTTAGCCCTCTTATTCTTCAGAGGGTTGGCTTTGAGCATATGACCGAACAGAAAGATTCAAAAGGAGGCGTATACTTGTTTACCCTGCAACGGCCAACGTAGGCTATCAAAATATATTTAAAATATTGGAGAATTGTTCCTGAAAAAATCAATGAATGGATTAAAACCAGTGAATATTTTTTGCTTTATCTGCGAGTCAGATGCAATCATCAAAAGAGGCACAACTGGCTCGTGAGCCATACGTTCCCGACCAATGCTGTAAGGTAAACTTTTATGTTTGTCAAAATCTATGGTAATTTTGTCAATAGTTCGTCTCTAGTGATTATAAAAACAACGGTGAAGCACCGTATTCTCCCATGCCGCTTCAAACGACCATTTTGATGTCCTTTTGATTTCATTTTGTTCAGTCTAAACTGTGGTAAATAATAAAACATGTAGTGTAGCTAAGCAAGAATAATGTAGTACACGAGGCAGGAGCTTTAATATTTAATTTTATATTTCAAAACTTTACATGAAGGACCGCTTAGTCTTGCAAATGCCCGCACTTTTAAAGCGCATATTTGTTGTTAGAAATTGGTGCATTTTATGAACCTCCCATTCAAGCAATTCTTATTCAATTCTATTTCTGGGAATTAAGTTATTTTGAAACTTCAGCATTTAATTCCAAGCAATAAAATTCTTGCCAAAATCATTAATAACTGTCGTCAAGATTCCATAGTTCGAGTCCTACCTATTTCACAGCATGTGAAGTAGGAAAATCTAAAGGGAGCAATTTCGCTCATGTATAAATTGCAACAGCTGGACGTGAACACGACACACTTATGCGACAATGGGAAGAACTTCAACATAAATTCGTATTTCTCACATCTAATATGAGTAGGAGCAGAAGAGTTTGGTTTCAGGGAGAATTAGTAAATTTTATTTGAGGCGCCTTCCAGTCGTTGAATTTCTAACTAGCTTTATGATTGTGAATGCCAAGCTTCAAGCTTTTGCTCCCCAAGAAATATTTTTCCCCCTTTATGGTTTTCGGTCAGTGCTTTCTTAGTGAAGCATTCTTTCTAGCAGAAAAATTTCCAGAGACTCACATGAGATCTGAGACGAACATACGGATAACGAGAAAGTTTCAAAAATTTTATTCAAGACTAGTGAACATTTTAGGCCACCCCCCGAAACTTTGCAACTATTTGCCTATTCAGGGAACAATTTATTAGGAAACAGAATTGATAACTCGTATTCTCATGACATTTAACATGCAGAGTCATCTTTTACAGACCTGGATTGGTTATACACGAAAACGTTTTTACAGAGATAAATCAACATTTGAACGCTATGATTAAATTCAGAGTGCCGGCTTCGTAATTCATTATTGAAAGTAAAAATGATTTCACTGAATAGCAGAGAACATCTACAAAAGCGACTTGAATGTAAATATTTGAGGCTCATTGAAATTTAAATGAACTGTCTAATGAATTCAGTGGTTTTTCTTCGGGGTTAATTGCCTGGCTATATGATACAATACGTGGCTGTTTTCCTTTAAACAATGCTTTGTATTGTCTCTATGAGTCTGTGAAGAACTAAAGATATCAACACTTCCTCTTGTACTCCTGGTTTAATTTTCCTTCATAACAGAATGGCATGATACATAAGATACAGGATGATGTTCTGGAATGAAAGAATGCTTGGTCTTCTGAGTAGCTCGAGTAAGAAATATCATCTTAAGGCTTCACACCTCTTTCTGCTTGTGGAGACTGGACAGCAATCTACTTTATGATAGTGATTATACAAATCTCTTATTTAGTAAAAGCAGTTATATTATTCAAAGCATAGAGCTTGGGCCATAATATCAGATGATCGGTAAAAGATGATGGTCTTCATAAATCATACAATCAAGACTACTGAATAAGTTTTGTCGATTTTTTGGATGGTATAAATGACCACGTAAATAACAAAACCCCACTAGGATATTTATTATAAAAATCGGATTTTTACTATCATGTAGCCGTGTGCAAAGTCTGAGCAGAGCATCCACACTGTAATGTTTATTACACGCGTCCCAAGCAATTTCTTGAAAGTAAATGAAACATAGGAGTAAATTCCGTAGACTTATACAATTTAATCGAATTCATCAGTTCTTTCCATAAATGTATGGCTTCACTCTTTGAGAAGTGGCATCGTTTCTATTGCGGCAAATCCTATTTCAACTGCATGGAAAAAATCTTTTATATCATCTTTGTCACTTAAATCCGTCAGCTAACTCAATTTTTGTGTAAATAATTCTAATTTTTCTTAAACACATTTCGACCAAATGTGTTTATAATTTTTATAATAATTTTTTATATTATAAAAATTATAAAACATTACAATTTTTAATATTAAAATCTATATTATTATATTATAATTTATATCCTCATTTTTGAACACAAATATTTTTCCTTTGATTTTGTCTTTGCTCTCCTAAGAAGTAGCAGTGTAGTACACCACGCAAATTGCACACAGGGTATAAAAGTTATCAGGAAGCACATTATATGTTCAACACATTACCTGTCCCCTGAGCGCTACATGTTGTGAGAGGTCATGCTGCGTGAGAACTGTGTGTTAACTGTGTGTTTATCTCTTTCTTAAGTATTCCTATATCATGAGTGTACGTCCACCTCTATCTTGGCTCTAAGTTAGCGCCGCTGCTAACTATGCAAATGTCAACTGGATGCGAATTATACGTGAACTGTGTGTTAACTATATTTGAACTCTTCATACGTTATGCGCAAATTGACCTAGTTCTTAACTGGATGTTAACTGTACAATAAGTTCACATTAGAAATATTTTAAGTGTATGTCAACTGTGCATGTCACTGCTCTGAGTGTGGCAAGTTTGTGTCTTTTAAAACAATGGCAGTCTTTTTAGGGCAAATCAAGCGTACTTGATTAATTTACAGGATATTTTCACTGAAATTAAATTAATAAAATGAAATTAGAACGTGTTAATAGAAGTGACAACACGATTAGGCCAAACTAATTGTGACCCATTGAAATTTTTTGTAAACATTGAGATATTTTGTTCAGCTTTCAGTAAAACTTTATATGAAATTGAAACCCTTTACAATTAATACACTTCTGCAAATCAATATGACAAAGGAAAATATAGATAATTTTAACCGGATTATAACCGTTAACACTACCATTATTGCACACTATGTGCAAACTATTTGCAGACTATTTGCAGACTATTTACAGACTATTTTTTGGGGACTATTTGCAGACTCTTTGTAGATTATTTGCAGACTATTTCATTGCTGCAGGTGGTACGGATGTTCATCGTGATTGTGGTGATTTTTGCGCTGTGTTGGCTGCCCCAGCAAGCCTTCTTCCTGTACCAGTACCACGACAGCCAGGTCCTGGACACTGACCATGTGCAGCACATCTACCTCTCCTTCTACTGGCTCGCCATGGCCAACGCCATGGTCAACCCTATTGTCTACTACTGGATGAATGCCAGGTCAGTGTCGAGGCAATTGAGATATTAATTGTTTTTTTGTAATTAAAGAATTCATGATAGAAAAGTCATATGATGCAGTGTGGTTTGCCAGCTGTAAGTTATGAGCGGTGCACCAAGTGTGCAACTATTTCAGAAGTTCAGTAATGTACCAGTTGTTAGAACTTAACTCTGCGTCAGCTGGTACCATACATCTGTGCACAAACTGGTACCACACAGCAGTAAACCAGCTGGTACCACACAACTTTGTAGCAGCTGTTGCCACACAGCTATGCACCAACTGGTACCACACAGATGTGCACGAGCTGTTGCCACACAGATGTGCACCAGCTGGTACCACACAGCTGTGCATCAGTTGTTGCCACACAGTATTGCACCAGCTGGTACCACACACATGTACACCAGCTAGTATGTACCACACACTTGTGCACCAGCTGGTACCACACAGCTGTGCACCAGCTAGTATGTACCACACACTTG
>VCRD01008636.1:4197-16973 GCA_006783055.1 Trinorchestia longiramus
TGTTCAGTGACGCAGTTGTGTAATTGTGTGTTCAGTGACGCAGTTGTGTAATTGTGTGTTCAGTGACGCAGTTGTGTAATTGTGTGTTCAGTGACGCAGTTGTGTAATTGTGTGTTCAGTGGTGCAATTATCTAATTGCCAGGAAAAGACGCAATAAAAAACTACGCGCGTGTTTGCTATCGCAATTAAGAAGATACTTGCCATAATTATACGCAATTATAATAACCTAGCAACAGCTTAAACAGCAGTTGTTATGTGGCTGTTTGCCCGTTACAGGCACCACATGTAGCTGCTGTGCGGCTGTTTGCCCGTTACAGGCACCACATGTAGCTGTTATGTGGCTGTTTGCCCGTTACAGGCACCACATGTAGCTGCTGTGCGGCTGTTTGCCCGTTACAGGCACCACATGTAGCTGCTGTGCGGCTGTTTTTGTCATCGTTTGGGAGAATAACATGTAATAGGGAAAGAATCATTTTGCAAAACGTGGCAATTTGTTACATGAGTTCTTTTGACACATGTGCCAATTGGTAACAAAAATCATTTTGTAAAATTTGCTTTCTTGTAACATGAGTTACTACTCTGTGGGCCATGTTATCGGTAAATAAGATACACGATGGAAGTTCTGTATATATCGATGACAAATATTCATTTAAAGCACGAAGGTTCGTCATAAATCTTTAATATATTCGTCTATCTTAATCTCAAATTAGTAAGATCTAAATCGTGGAATTTCCACGATTTAGATTTGACTAATTTGAAATGATTATAGAGATCAATGTGTTAAAGATTTACGCCGATTTAAATGAATACCTTTCATTAATACATACAGAATTTTCATTCTGTATCTTATCTACCGATAACATGACCCAGATAGTAACCGCTGAAATTCTTCGTTTAAAAGTCATAAAATTAAGGATCTATGAAAGAAAATACATTTTCTATTTGTACCCCTGGTACTATCAGAACGTGAACATTTTTCATGAATATATACAGAACTTCCATTCTGCAGCTTTTTCACCAATAACATGGCCTAGTAAGAGAAGAAAGCTAATAACGAAAACTTGGAGCATTTTATGGAGATCGGACGCCTATAGTAGCCATAATGCAATGCATATAATACATGCACACCCGTTCTGATTTCAGTTCAATAATTTTTCTTCAGTAATGTATAGGAAGTAATGGGACGGACAGAGAGAGAAAGAGAGAATTGGAGGTACATTGTCTATTATATATGTAGATGTAGATAGCAGGGACTGTATGAGTACATACCTCTCATGAATATTCCAGCATTTTATTAAGTTCAGGATAGTATTAAATTAATACCGAAATAAATACACGTCCCCATCACACATGCTGCGTGAGCAACATACGCACATCACGGCAGATTAGTGGCAGCGTCTTACACAGACAAGCACTCCGTCAGCGTCGTATTAGCGTCGTATTAAGGTCGCATTACGGTCGCATTACGGTCGACCGACGTCTGTGACATGACCGTGATCTGCCTTCCCCTTCCAGCTGCTTTCATCACTCTGCTTTGCTCCCATTCTTTGTTTGATTTTACTTTCGTAAATTCGATGGAATTTTTCGACTCATCTACTCTCTTCTCAGTCCCCCTTGTCCCATCCTCCCACCCTCCTGTGTTTCTCTTTTCCCAAGCTTCCCCTTTCCATGTGCTTCTCTTTCCCCAACTTTCACTCAGCTCTGGGCTCCTCTTTCACCCATCTTCCACCTTCTTCTCTACCCTATTTCTGCTCATCGTCCTCTCTCCTCCCCGTGTTCGAACCATCTTCTACCCTCCTTCGTATCCCTGTTCCACCCATCTACTCTACCAGCTCCCTCTAGTCTACCTACTCTATTTACTCTATCTGCTCTGCTACATGATACTTGAAAAAAAAATCGCAACCGCCAAAAAGCACCACGTCCCAATAAGGTAAATGATATCAACTAATAATCGTCCTTTGTTTCCACAAGAAATGAAGCGCCTTATGAAAGTCATGCAACAGTCGTATAAAAGACTTAAAACATATAAAACAAAACCCTGTCGTCAAGATCACATCTGCATCTGCAGGGCCGTTAAAAGAACGATAATATGTACAATGCAAAATTAAAAAAATTGTAGTTGCAGCACAAGTAAACACTAGCATGAGCTACTATAAATACATAAATGACAGACGACTTAAAAGAGATACAATTGTACCCAGGAACGACCCTGATGGATCAACTCAAACATACATATAATACATACACACTTCACTTTAGTGTTCTCTCGTGGAGACCTAACTGAAATTTTTCAACCTCATTCTTAAATCCCCAGAAAATCCTGACAGACGGTGCAGTCACAATAAAAGAGGTAGAAAAACAGCTCAGTCTTCTAAACCTATATAAATCAACCGGACCCGAAGGCCTTGGTTCTATGTAGAATACTCAAAAAAGCAGTCGAAGTATTAAGCAAACCATTATCAACATCTTCAACCGATTGCTCGTAACTGGAATTGTTCCGGTGGAATGGAAGCAGGAAAATCTCATTCCCATTTTCAGAAAAGGGATAAAAAAATTCTCGAATAACTATCAATCAATCAGTCTGACAACTGACATCAGTAAAACAATAAAAAAGTTACCCAAAGTACGCATAATAAAATACCTCCAAACTCACAACCTGATTACTCACACCCAGCAAGGATCTAAGGGAAAAAAGCTGTCTCACAAACATTCTAACCTTTTTTGAAGCAGTTAACAGCATGTACGACTGCACAAAAGCCGTGGACCTTGCATACTTCTACTTTCAAAAAGCCTTCGAGAAAGTTCCCCACCAAAGGCTCTTGGCCTGAGTGGAAGCGCATGAAATACAAGGTCACTACTCTCGATAGATAAGAAACTGGCTCTCTGGTCGTACTTAAAGAGTGATGATTCATGATCAAACCAGTGATTTGACGTATGTAACATCCGGAATACCCCAAGGGAGCGTTTTAGGCCCGCTTCTCTCCATTATTTACGTCAACGACTTTGACGTCGGAATCATCAGTAAAATCAACTAATTCACCGACCACACGCAACTCTTTTACAGACCTTTCACCAAATAAGACATACTATTCAATCAGTCCTCAATTATCTACTACAATTTACTGAAATCCAGGAAATGAGCTTCAAGATTGATAAATATTTAGTAATTCATGTTGGTACTAATCACCGGGATTTTCAAATCAAGATGAATGTCATACCTATTGAAGCACTACAGAAATATCTTGGTATCATTATCACTGAAAATCTCAAACATGACAAACAAATGGAAAAAAGCGTCAGAAACGCGAGCAGGATCCTCAGTTTCAAGGCAAGAAACTTTGAATACAAGTCAAAAACATAATATTACCCCTCCATGAAGTGCTTGTCTGGCCACATCTGGAATATGTGGCATAATTCTAGTCTCCTACCCTACGAAAAGGTATTAATAAAATGGAGAAAATTCAGCGTAAAATAACGATGGCTATCCCTGAGCTCCACAATCTCAGCTACGAAAGGCTTCTTCAGTTTGAATTCAGCTACATATAACAAAGAAGACTACGACGCCAATTCATCGAAGTCGATAAATATTTCAATGGCCTTAACTAAGTCACCCTGGAAGGGCTTTTCAACAAAGACGATTACACGTGAGCCAGATATAATGGCAAAAAAGGATAGCAATCAGATATTTCATGAAATCCCAGGAGATAAACTTCTTTCCAATTAAAATTCACGGAACCTGGAGCCAGCTGGCCGAAAATATCGTTTCTGCACGCACTGTGAACACATTTAAAAATCGCCTTAAAAACATTGGTTAAGGAACCCCCCAGTATTATGAAGCACTGATTCTATATCTTTCTTAACTTTTGTGGCCTGTGTAAGATTGCAGTACGTGTGCATGACTAAAATGCTTGAGCATATTTGATGCCTTCACTTTAGACGGCATGAGACTTTGGTAACAACCCAAAATTGGGTTATTACCAAACTCAACGGCTTGGTCGTGTTACCATATTCTACATTATCCTATTCTACTTACTCGACATGCTCTAACTACTCTACCAGCTATACGTAAAATACTAGTTCTACCTATTCTACTATTTCAATCTACTGTACCTACTTTAGTTGCTCTACCTACTCGATTTGTGTTTTTAAATGCAAGTGACAGAACTAAGAAACTCTAGAGTTATCTTCTGTTCCATAACGTATCTTAAAAACAACAAATTGACTAGGCAATGATGGTGCGGTGCTCGGTTTAAAAATGCTTTTAAAGTTGTTCCCCAGGCGTAAGGCAACATTTGAATGTTATTACTACACGTCATCAGGATCGGAGTCAAGGAACGCTTAAATATCCACACGTGCCTGCCAAAAAAAATGTTTTAGTTCTGAAAAATGTCTAGGAACGTTTAAATATGAGTGCATGCTTTCAAGAATGAAATTTTCTAATTTTAAAACATGCCTAGGAACGTTTAAACATCGACACGAGCATTTAGGAGCGAAGAGAAGGAACGTTTACTTGTAATTTCTCGAGAAGCCGAGGCACGTTGCTGAGACCTCTAAACGTCTCAATTGGCGGCTGTTTTCATTCCTGTCGTAATTAACGGCATCTAAAATCCTGGCCACCGCCCCACGGGCATTAATAAGTAGAAATTCCTGCCACTTGGGAACTCATCAAACGACTTCTGGATCTGAAGAGAGTTTTTGCGTGAGATTTCAGGCATACCTGCAGCGTGATTACAGACCTCACCTGTACGACTGATGAGCTGTGCAGGTGTGGTAGTGATGCCCGCACGCAGGTGTGTTGCCCTCATACCTGACTTCTTAATTGCTTACCTGGATGTATGAAGTGTTGGTATTCTAAATATCTGAGCTCATAATTTAATACCTGGATACCTGAAGTCTTGGTATTTTGGATGCTTGAATTATTGGTATCCTAGATTCTTGAACAAGTAATATGCTAGATACCTGACCTAATCGTAGCCTGGATACCCGAACAAGGGATATTCTGGATACTTGAGTATGGGATAACTCAAGCACTAGAACAGATGCTAACCTGGATACTTGAACAATTGGCATCTTGGATATACCTGAAGTATTTGTATCCTGGATACCTGAAGTATTGTTATCCTGGATACCTGGAGTATTGGTATCCTGGAGTCCAGAATTATTGGTATTCGAGATACCTGAAGTATTGGTATCCGGAATGTCCTTCCTTTCTCTCATTCTTTTACTGCAGGTTTGCCATCCATTTATTCACACCTGAAAGCCACGCTTTCAATTCTGGCTTACCGAACTGCCTTCGTTATACACTTTTTTCCCTTTCTTCTACTCCATATTCGTCTCCCTCCACATGCTATCCACGTCTATTCCACATTCACACCGAGGGTTTCAACTCCATAATATTACTTTTTGAAAAGCCTAAAAGATGCAAACTGTGTTCTTCTAGTCCTTACATAAGTATAGTTATTAGATATACTCACAAAGTAGATAAAACTAAGGTCGCAACCAAAATAAAAATCCTCGGCTTGTTCCTGTTGTCATATTCTATTCTTATTAGAATGAAAAGAAGCCCAGAAGTAGAAAGGATTATAATTTTACAATCAGTCTTATCGACTTATCCCGTATATTATCCTACCTTTCTCTTCTTACTACATCAACGGTTCCCATCCCTCCTTCAACCCAACATCCAAGCCTACATCCACGCATCCACCCTCCTCTTCTAAAAAACTAGTGCCATTACCTCGAACAGTCGTGCAATCCATCATAGTCAATTACGAGCCGTAATTGGTCCAGGAGTGACCACCAGCCAGCCAATCATAAACGTCCTGAAGTCTACGGGGTTTCCTCCAGTCTCTGCGTTATCTCTCACTGCGATAAGGGCTCCTAAATTACTTAAATGACGCCAACACGTCTTCATTAGTTGATAAAGTCAAGGACTACCCGTGAACTGCCGTCCTGTGTATCCTGCCTACGTCCTTCAGTTGTTTTGCGGAGCAAAACAAGCAACTGAAGCTTCGACGGTGAGATGAGGAGAGTTTAGAGATTGGCTTAGAGTACACGTGTAAAGGTGTTCATTTGTTCGGGTGTTTGGATGCAACATTCCTGTATTGCATAGAAAAATGATGCTCTCTCTATTGGAGCACTAGACAGTTCCCGTGGAAATTCCCCGGTTCAGATTTGACTCATTCGAAATTATTATAGAGACGAATGTATTAAAGATTCCCAACGAACTATTGCGTTTTAAATGGATGTTTTTCGTGAATGTTTGCAGAACTTTCATTTCGTATCTTATTTTTCCTTTTTTTGTAGCTTAACAAGGCCTAGATAGTACCCGTGGAAATTCTACAGTTCAAAAGTGATAAAATTAAGGATCTATGAAATAAAATACATTTTTCACTTTTATCCGTGGTGCCATCAGAATCTGAATATTTTTCATACATAGATATAGAACTTCCATTCTTTATCTCATCTACTGATATCATGTCCGTGTATGAGATGAAAACTAAAACTGGTAAAAACGGCGTATTTTACAGTGATCCGGCGTCTTTGGTATCCACAATACAATGCTTCTAATACATGCATACCTATTCTGATTTCAGTTCAATAATTTTTCTTCAGGAGTAGAAAGAAAGTAATGGGACGGACACACAGAGGGAGAAAGATACACTGTCTATTATATTAGTGAATTTTTTATTGTTTTTCATTAAATCGGAGCAAACTTAGTGTATATGTAACAGTTGTAACTAATGGCCATAAGTAAGGTAAACTTACCGTATTGAGGTAAACTCACCATACGTCTAAAGCTCAATATCAAGGCAAACTCAGTGTATGAGTACATGTGTGTAGCTAATGGTCGTAATTGAGGTGAACTTTGTGTATGTGTAACTATGGTTAGAATTGAAATAAACTTAGCGTATGCTTAACTAATGCTAAAAAGTACTAACAAAACATTGATGCTAGATGATTCAGTTACATTGTCAAGTAAAACAACCGAATAATTATCGAAGTAATTATCCGACCCAAGAATGGGCCAGAAGGTTCGTTCCTATAGCCTCATTCTATTCTATTCTAAATGTATTAAATGATTGCCATTTATTTTTGGAATGGATGTAGTTGAAGGAGCAGAATTGTTCAGCACGAGGCATATTTTAATCTCATTTTAAAATACAATTCTTATCTAAACAACTTTCGGGCTAAATGGATATAACAATACGGTAACAAATAATACAACATTATCCCACCCTTGCATTCTACTCTCATAGAGAAGGCAGCCGTAAGACAAGAAATTGACATACTGTTTGATCTAAAGATGGTGACGCTAAAACAATGATTAATTGAAATATTAAATCGCTATGTTTTAATAAAACAAGGGACGCAATGATTTGTCATAAGTTAGGTATTTGTTTTTATTACTTCAAATGTTCAAAATGCCCTCCAAGTTAACCTCTGCCCAGCTTTGCTCTTTTCTTGGAGTGGCTTGTCATCTTTCTGACACTCTCCTCAGTCATGTTGACTGGAAAATCCTTCACAATGCGTCTCAACTCTGCCGGAGTGCTTGGTTGACACCTGACGATGTGTGTCATAGCCAAGGCTCAAAAAGAGATATCAAGGGGGCACAAGTCTGGAGAGTATGGGGTCAATGGTGATCCGACCGACATAGAAGCAATCTGTCGCTAAACTTGGATTTCAGGAACTGAAGACACGGGGGCTCTCACATGTCAGCTGGCGCCGTCCGTTGAAAACAATATTGACGTCTGGTGACCACAGCATTAACTATACGAAAAACTGTATTCTTCAGGAAAATCAACAATGAATGTTGCTCAGTGAATGGAAAGTTTCGTTTTAAATAACGAGTTGGGCAGCGTACGTCAGTTATTTTTTAAGGTGCCACTTTCGAGATGATATAATATGAAATGATTTAATATCTGTAAATCACTGTAATTTACAGGACTAGAGTTTTTCAGTTCTCTCGCATGTGTAGCCTAGCATGTGATTGACTATCAGCGCTAGATTTCAACGGGTCTCAACTCAGCAGCCACTGCATGTGGTCGGATGTAATGTAGGAGACCGAGGGTCGAATCCAATCGCTGTTGTCGATTTTTACCGAGCGTCGATTGACTGGAGGTAAACGTTCTGCTTGTGACGTGAGGCACTCGGAGTTACAATCTTTCATGAAGCCCATACAGCGCCCCTACGAGCCTCTACTTCAAATCAGACTACAGAGAACGAAAACAGTCACTGGAAGCAGCATCACTTGTCTCAAGATGCCAGAATAAAGAATTAAAAACCCGATCCCAACTAATGTACTATATGATAAATTGGAGTAAAGAGGATTTGCCATTTTTATTTACCCCACAGTAATTTTTTTGGAGAACCTCGGGTACTAAACACACTTTTAAATTTTACCACGAGTCTCTAACTATCATCACTAAGCATTTACATAACAACCAGAATTTACGTATATTTCCAAATCACGGTTACATATAATAAAAAATATTTGGAAATTTCGAGCTCAAAAGTGAAATTGATAAAAAATATGTTCGTAAATTTGCTTTAAACACCATGAATAATTTAGCTGTTATATATGTACATACATTTAACCCTAGTTTTTTATTGATTTTTGAGCATTTTTTTATCAAAAAGAACTAATGCTGGAAACTTTAATTACACTTACTTGTTATCAAGATACCGGGTGCGGCAACATAACTTACTTTTTTCAAAGGAAGTTTCATTCAAAAAAAGAAGTTATGTTGCCGCACCATGTATAAATTCATTCAGATTGCTTTGATGCCAACGCTGCAGGTGAACTGAAGCCTTCCATTATGGTCAGGTGCTTAGTCTTTCAATTGAATCAATATTTTATGTCCTTGATTATCAAAAAAATACTACATTGCGTCCGATTTTGCGTCCCACATTACGTTCCTCATTGCGTCCCATATTGCGTCCCACATTGCGTTCCATATTGCGTCCTACATTACGTCCCACTTGCGTCCCACATTGTGTCCCACATTGCGTCCCAAATTGCGTCCCACATGTCGGGCCGTCGCGTGCTGGAACCGCTGCAACTAAATTAGAAAATTCCTCAGGAGACAAAATTTTGGAAAATGTTCTGAAGTTCACGACCTCTGCGGCTGCACCTGCAGCAACAGCAGCTGCAGCGATAACAGCTGCAGCAACAGCAGCTGCAGAAATAGTGACTGCAGTAACAGCAGCTAGCTGCAGCAATAGCAGCTGCAGCAACAGTAACTGCAGCAACCGTGACTGAAGCAACAGCGGCTGCAGCAATAGCAGTTGCAGCAACAGCGGCTGCAGCAATAGCAGCTGCAGAAACAGTGGCTGAAACAATAGTAGCTGCAGCAACAGTGGCTGAAGCAATAGTAGCTGCAGCAACAGTGGCTGCAGCAACAGTAATAACGGCGTTAACAACAGTAGTTACAACAGCAACCGCCGTAGCAACGGCAGTTACAGCTGCAATAACACAGCAATCAGTAGATGCAACAACAGCTGCAATAACACATGCAGCAATAGATGTAACAGCTGCGAGAATTAGTAGCTGCATGTGCAACAACAGTAGCAGCATTCAGTCCTCTATGCGCGGGATGCGTTAAAGGAATACATTGAGCTCCTACAACACGCTGGGGAAATGAAGTTAGGACTTCTTCTCTAGCGCTGGTCATCCTATTCTAGCGCTGGTCATCCTATTCTAGCGTTTGTCATCCTATTCTAGCGTTTGTCATCCTATTCTAGCGCTGGGCATCCTACTCCAGCGCTGGTAGTTCTATTCCAGCCTGGTCGTTCTATTCCAGCGCTGGTCGTTCTATTCCAGCGTTGGTAGTTCGATTCCAACGCTGGTCGTTCTATTCCAGCGCTGGTCGTTCTATTCCAGCGTTGGTAGTTCGATTCCAACGCTGGTCGTTCTATTCCAGCGCTGGTCGTTCTATTCCAGCGTTGGTAGTTCTATTCCAACGCTGGTCGTTCTATTCCAGCGCTGGTCGTTTTATTCCAGCATTAGTCGTTCTATTCTAACACGGGTTCTGGAACGAGTGAAGGCCCAGAAAGAAAAAGACCAAGCGTTTGTACTGCGCACGTCGCATCAGAACTGGAAGAAGATGCTGTCACCATGATAGCTCTCTGTTTGATTTGTTTAGTCCCTCGTAGTCGAGAATCTAATTTCGTGAACTGCAATGCTATTGCCTCGCTTCCTTTTATTTGTTCAGGAAATGTGCGTGTGAGATGAAGCCTCGTGCTTTGGACTGTCGTGTGAAACGTGGTGTCGAAAAGGTGTTGGGTTAAGTAATGCAAACACTTGATATCTATGCGATATTTTAATAGTAGAGTACAAAGAAATTTATAGCATTAGAACGGCTCTGATGCCACACGGGTGATTACTCTAATTAGTTTTCAGTAAAATATTACTCTATTCCTATTCTAAAACAACAACTAAGTTTAAGCGATAACGGATGAATATAGGACTGCTCATTTTATGATCCAATCTTCTCCATAAAGGTTCAGTTATGTTTAAATTAGGTGACACTGTTAGCAGGAAAGTACTTGTTAATTTGTTGCTCTTTTAACGAAAATTCAAATTTTTAACGTTACTTAGAAATATGATGGTCGTTTTAATGAAATTATCATTGTTGTTGTCGACATCGCTAACAATCCAGTCATTCAGCATTTAGCAGGACACTGAGAAATGACGGCCCAAATCATCACAGAGACCGCGTCAGACCGTTAGCATCATGCAGTTACGAATTACCGTTGGTGCTCTCCATACGCACATCAGGCTACTGGTCGAGGAAAATAGTAAACGATGAGTCATGGGTCTATAAAATATCTTCCGTTACTCATTTAACTGAGTTTAGCGATCACTACATGATGTTTTAATTACTTTAGTGTCAAACTCATGCGTGTAAAAAAAATTTGAAAACTGGAGCGTTTCCATGAATGCAGTTTCTTGTACCTTCAGTTTCACATCGCGTGGACAGTCATACACTGAGAGATCACTGAATTTCGATATCAACTTTTCTTTGGTAGTTGAATAGTTATGCTGACTATTTGTTGCTATTTTCCAAGGATTTTGTCACGTTATTTAGATTTTGTACCCGCTATCTTGACAATGTACCCACTGTTTCCTTGAAGATAATAAACCCACTATTCGGCTTGAAGATAATGCACCCATTATTCAACTCGAAGATCATGAACCGGCTATTCCACTCGGAAATAGTGTACCCACTATTCCTTTTGACTTGACAGTAGTGTAGCCTACATACTCGAATTAGTGTAGGCCTCTATGTAAGACTCTATGTATGTAGGCCTCTATCTAGGCCCAAATGTAGGCTGCATGTTCATTATTTTAGCTCTCCCAACTTAATGAAAGAAAGAGAAAACATATTTTATGGGTATAAAAGGGGAAGAGGATGCAAGGGGAGACATGGATTTGATCAAGGGAGAGGCTTTAGGCCGCTGACTCACTCTCTCCTGAATGTCTGGTGTAGTTACTGTGTATGTGTGTCCATCTGTGTGGTCCTGTGTGCCTCTGTGTAGTGTGTACTCATGTGTGGTATATACGGTGTGTAGTGTGTACTCATGTGTGGTATATACGGTGTGCAGTGTGTACTGATCTGTTGTATATACGGTGTGTAGTGTGTGTTACCGTGTGATGTGTGTGGTGCATAGTGTGTTGCTGTGTGGTGTGTGCGTTGTGAAATGTGTTGCTGTGTTGTGTGTGTTTGTGAAGTGTGTTGTTGTGTTGTGTGTGCGGGGTGGCACAAATGAAAAAAGTCGGTCGGACTGTAAAAGTAGAGGCACATTTTTTAAATTTATTTTTGTAGAACAATACTCTGCATCACAGAAACACAGAGGTCGGACTGTCATACCAAGGTAAGCTGATGCACAGGGTGCACAACTCAATACATAAATCACCGAGCTTTGCATAAGCTTATGCTACATATGGAGACTTCATATTCAACAAACATCAACAGCAACGCTTGGATTTTTTTCCTCAAACTTGTTCTTGAAAAAGGTTTTTCTTCCCATATTTTTTTGTGATAATCAGTTCATAGAAAACAGGAAAGAAGCACTATGTCGCAGGCTGATTTTAGAAAATTCGCATGATTTTCTGAATTACTTTAGAAAAAGTTTATAATATGATATATGGGAACACCACTTTTCAGAAACAAGCTCGTTCTGAACTTTAAACAATTGATTTATTTCGTTCTTGGATTTGCTCAGCACTGGAGTTTGTTCAGGTTATAAATATTTTAATTGAGAATTCTTTCATTTGAACTTTTCTAGCACAGTGCATGTGTTCCTAGCAAGTTGAACGGTTTAAACGTGTAGCCTGCATGGATGAAGTCAACAGGTCTCTTTCTTACACTTTGCTTTCCTTCATAAGCGTCAGTTTTTCTTATATCAGAATCTTCCAAGCACATTCCCATGATCCTAGTAAAACTAAAAAAATCACACTTTCATAAACAGTGTGTTGCAGATATCCGTTTTATCGATTGTTCACGTACACGTATAATTTACACCTAACACGTTCTTTATAGGTGTGCAGGACAAGCTACACACTATGTTTCAAGGCAGTAATTTAGCTTAGCATAAACATCAAACGTAGTGCGTGCTAGTCAAACGATATATTTTTCATTAGATGCTCGTCCAGTGCAGGTAAATGCCGTATAAATATTCCATATCGATGGCCCCACAACTACCCCCGACGGGTGACTTTGATCTTATGCTCCCCAGCAATTACCCCAAGTCTCGATCGTCCCATAAAAGTTACC
>VCRD01008639.1:0-13994 GCA_006783055.1 Trinorchestia longiramus
GTCTGTCTCAGAGCAAGTCGTCTGTTACAATACTGTCTGTCTCAGAGCAAGTCGTCTGTTACAATACTGTCTGTCTCAGAGCAAGTCGTCTGCTACAATACTGTCTGTCTCAGAACAAGTCGTCTGCTACAATACTGTCTGTCTCAGAGCAAGTCGTCTGTTACAATACTGTCCGTCAGCAAGTCGTCTGCTACCGTACCGTCTGCCACTCTAATGATGCTCACCTCAAACCTAATGATGTACAAGAGTACCAGCCTCTCAAGGCAGTACGTTGAAGAATTTTAATTTAACCCCTCGACGGAACTTTGCCCTCCATGTAGTTAAGCAGGATTCATGAGCTTATCTTGGGTGAGGGTACAGACAAGCGAAGAATGTTTCCCTTGATGATTTTTGTGATTATATTCTACATTCCACTATCCCAGATTGTCATTAGTAAAATGCAGTCTGGTAAAACATGTGTGCCCATTCTGCAAGTCCTTTTTCCTTAACGCTGTATTTTTCATGTTTCAATAATTCTCTAAACTCAATCAAACAATTCTTCACCAGACTGTCCCGGATAAGGGACACTGCGGACAGGACATGTTTGCCGACATACGATGTCGTAAAGTTGGGACGCACGAACCATGGGACACTACGGGACAGTCGGTCACATGTGACCTAGACGACGGTCTGCACTGCAAGGGACGGCGGGGCAAGGGGGCAAGTCCTCGAGACACTTGCCACGACTATGAGATATCCTTGCTCTGTGACTGCGGTCAGTAAACCGGTGTCAAGTGAACTTGTTCGTTTTATGGAGGCCTGAATTGAATACGTGTGACGTTGGCTAATACCTGGGATACAGGATACTTGTGATGTTGGCTAATACCTGGGATACGGGATACTTGTGACGTTGACTGATACCTGGGATACGGGATACTTGTGACATTTACTAATACTTGGGATATAGGATACTTGTGACATTAACTAATACTCAGGATACGGGATACTTGTGACATTGGCCAATTCTTGAGATACAGGATACTTGTGACATTGGCTAATACTCGGGATACGGGATACTTGTGACATTGCCCAATACTCAGGATACCTGCAGTAATAAGCACCGAAACGAAAATTTAAGACATTGCCAACTGACCTGGAGATTTGTAGCATGCGCCAATAAATAGGTTTGTAGCATACGCCAATAAATAGGACATTTGTACCATAGAGAATTGCACGGGATGTGAGAGGTATAGCCAATAATACTGATCATTTGTAGCACACTTGGTTCAATTGGAGAATAACGCGTTGACCTGTACACTGGATGGGTATTACTACTTCAGAAATTTTCTCTTTAGTTCAATATGTTCATGGAACTATAGAAAAGTATGCATGTTACTCAGTTCCATGTGACCCCATGAAATATCTACTCGCTATGTGACTCAGATTATTCCAATACTAACCAGTTCCCGTGGAAATTCCACGATTTAGACTCGGCTAATTGGAAATTATTATATAGATCAACATACTAAAGATTTACGACGAATTATTATATGTTGAATGAATATTTTTTATTAATGTATACAGAACTACCATTCTGTATCTTATTTAATGATAACATGGCCCAGATAGTACCCGTTGAAATTTCTTGGTTTAAAAGTGATGAAATTAAGGATCTATGAAATCAAATGCATTTTTTCCGTTTTACTGGTGGTACCATCAGAATCAGAATATTTTTCTTGAATACATACAGAACTTTTATTTTGTATCTTACCTAACGATAACATGGCCGTGTAAGAGAAGAAAGTTAATAACGGAACAAATGGCATGTTTTGTAGTGATCTGGTACCTTTGGTATCCACAATACAGTGCTTGTAATACACCCATACCCGTTCTGATTTCAGTTCAATAATTTTTCTTCAGTAATAGATAGGAAGTAATGGGACGGACTCACACAGATACAGCAAGATGTAGATACATAGTCGATTATATACGTAGATTGTTATTGGGATTTATCAGGTTATTCTATTGTTGCTATTGGAATGTATCAGATTATTCTAATATTGCTTCTGATTTAAAATAATGTGAGCAAGACAGCCCATAAAAATTATTTTAAAAATTATTATTTACATCATTGATTACAGTTTCTGCATGATATTAAAGACACTGTTTGCAATGTGTATAAAAGCTTCTAAAAGTTAGTGAGCTGCTGAGTTATTGATGAAAATGATTTTATCTCAGAGACTATTCATAGCTTCAGATATTTTTCTTTCTTACTGAAGTCATAAAATTAAAGTTTGTATATTTTAACCACAACTCAGTTAATATTCTATTTACTTTAATTAGTTTTGTTAATTATGTGCATGTTGAAAGACTAAGTTCAATGACATAGTCCATGACTTTGATTGGCCGGCTTCTTAAGTGCTTTGCATCGTACAAAGTCGGACAAAATTTGTCCTACGAGAAGAACATGAAAGACAAATACGATCTGTGCCTCTCCGTGGAGGTCAATGTCTTCACACAGGATGTTTGTTCGTTCCTAAGTGGTCTGCTTAAGCATTTGCAGATTCTCTAATAAACAATGCGAATAGTACCGATAATATTATGCAGAGACTAAAATCAACGATACAAATAAAATTTTGATAATATTCATGTAATATTTTGTTCACATTATTTAGAGTCAGGAGCAACTTTGAAAGAACTTGCTATATTTACGTTGCACAACGAAATGAAGTTCATGTTTTTCCTGAGTGGAAATGTAAACCGTTCAGTATTAACTAGACCTCCTCTTCCCATTGAGGTGTGTCCAGCTTGTTGTCTGGATTTTTTGTGGAGGTCCAGTTGACCTTCTTCTAAGCACTCTCTTCTATTATTCCCCCTTGCTGTAAACACTTAGTTCTATTATTCCACCTTGCTGTAAACACTTGGTTCTATTAATCCACCTTGCTGTAAACACTTGGTTCTGTTATTTCACCTTGCTGTAAACACTTGGTTCTGTTATTTCACCTTGCTGTAAACACTTGGTTCTGTTATTTCACCTTGCTGTAAACACTTGGTTCTGTTATTATACCTTGTTGTGAACACTTTGTTCTGTAATTATACCTTGCTGTGAACACTTTGTTCAGTTATGCTACTTTGCTTTAAACACTTAGCTCTATTATTCTACCTTGTTTTAAACACTTTATCTCCTGTTAGTTATTTTTTGTTTATTTAAATTTACTCTGTTCGTATTGCCTATGCAAAATGAAAAATGATAACTTGCATATTCGAAATTCTATTCCATTAGGTAAGGAAGTGTTGTCCACGACACCGCTGGAGGAACCAGTCACGCCGCCGCCGCTGGTAATGCCTTCAACGTGAGTGCGAAATCTTGGAAGTGAACTCCGTAGACTTGCATCCCAATCGATATCATTTCGTTATTTCGTGTACTTGTACTCTCATTCTGTAACAACCTCAGTTATAAACAAGTACTTGCAATGTTAACGAAAGTACTCGAGTAAAATTTAGTATTTTTATCAAATGTAAGAATGTGTATATAATAAATGCTTTCCCCCCATCATCTTCTAATTTATATCTTCATTTTTATTCTGGCACGAAGCATTTTTCGTAGACTTTTTCTTTTATGGCTTAATGGGAAAGCAGCTTAATGCTGCTGGTGGTAACTCATAGGGGATCACAGACTGCATAGCTTCGCAAAGCTCTCGTACTAGATGCAGTTAGTCTTTGGAAGCAACAGGACTTAGAAGCCTTCCTTTGCTAAGAACTGTACACCACTAATACATTGATAACTCCAGGAGGTAGAGGTGAAAATCTGTTTAAGATGCAAACTATTTTTTCAACTTGAATTTCAAATGATTCAGTTACTCTTAAGTCACTGACAGTATTAGTAACTCCGAAGTCTATGACAATATTACATCAAATTAAAAGTTGACTGAAGTTCTTCTTTCCAATTCTAGTAGTTTTATGTTACTTCACATTGTTTTTCATCTTCTTATATAAACTTAAAAATACAAGACAACTTTTGTCCAATTGCTTCAGTAGTTCTTCAAATTCTTCATCATTTTTTGCTTAGCTGTGCCGCTCGGATCACAGTCCGGTAACAATTTAAGGATTAATTGTTCTATAGTTTAAGATACAAGTTTCCTTATGCTAACACAATCTTTCTCTCGCTCAGTATTTACAGTACCACTTCTTTGCTTTATATTGCTATTCATACATGAAATTTAAAATCTGTATTAGTTTTAAAGAGTTACTTGAATTTCGTTGTTCTATTATGCAGGTAACATTTTCGCGTGTCAACAAATGTATATGATCTGTCAGCAATTTTTCATTATTCGCGTAGAGACAAGCAGGTGTATTCCCTAACATTGCTGAGAAACAGAATGCAACATGCCTGACATCTGTAATCAGACTATGCATCGACTACATTACTCACAGTCGGGGTACCATACATACCTCTATTCGAAGCGGGTCTGAGGGGTATTCTTTTGCTATGAATTTATTGTAAGGTTACAGAAAAGAGCGATAATATACTGAACATTTTTCTAGGCCTCCGCCGACTGTGCAAGTTCCCATGTTGTGTACTGAAGAGTGGACCCCGTGGATGAACCACCACACTCCGGATGAGTTCGGCGAGTTTGAAACCCTGGCTGCTCTCCGAGACGTGGAGTCCTTCTGTCCAGACCACTACATCAAGGATGTGGAGTGCCGCAACAGCGACGGTTCTGCACTGTACGACTTCTTCAAGTGTGACATCAAGGGAGCAACTTGCAGGAATAACGGTGGGTGATGATAAACATTGAGATAACCAACATTGGGTGATGACCAAGACAGGGTGATGACCAACATGGGGTGATGACCAACATGGGGTGATGAGCAACATGGGGTGATGAGCAACATGGGGTGATGAGCAACATGGGGTGATGAGCGACATGGGGTGATGAGCGACATGGGGTGATGAGCGACAGGGGGTGATGAGCGACATGGGGTGATACAACATTGTGTTAAGAATTTATTATCTCGTGGTGCTCGTTGTAGGAGGATGCAAAAAGAATACAGTTAGACAAGCCACATTTTTTGAAACATGCAACTAGCCAAGTTTTTCACGAGTACAGTGGTTAGGTTAGAACAACTAAAGCGAAATAAGATTATTAGATGAGATTACTAGAAGACATTGTTAGATACGATTAGATAAGATAAGATTATTAGATGAGATTGTTAAATAAGATAAGATATGATTTTCACAAGTACTGTGGTTATAGAAGTTGCAAATCTTTGCTTAAAATTGTTTGTCTCTGATTGAAGAACAACGCCCCTTCTACTAGTGCTATTTTTAGTATTGCTGGGATGAGTTACTGTCTATCATTTGACAAAACGAAGCAAAAAAATAACTTGAAACGAGAAAATGAAGTTTAAAATTTTTACGATCAGCGAGGGATTTAAGAATTTCATAAAACGTGAAGTATTTACCATGTGTCAGTTCATTTAGACTCTGCAGGAGGGAAATATTGATCAGAAATGATTAGTGTTTCAAACAGGGCGTTGGAAAAGCACTGAACATTTCGTTAGCATCATTGAGTTAATTTTAGGCAGTATTTAATTGCGGAGTTCGAACACAAGGAATAAAAGATAATTAGTTTGTATTGATGTTAAGCGGTGACCATCAACATTCACAGTTGTGATTCATTCATATTTAAATTCTGTATTATAGGTAGAACCATGTTCGTTAATATAAATACAAGTATTCCTAGAACTGAAACCGACATGACGTTCAATAATGTTTTCATCACTGTCGACTACAGGTGAGGGAGGTTTGCAGTATTGTTTCGACGCCGAGGTACGTGTGCTGTGCCAATGTAAGTGCCAGGACGGTCTAGGACTGGAGGATGGCAGCATCCCGGACTCTGCTATCACCTCCAGTGCTGCTCTCTTCCCCGGAACAAAGGACACTGCGTACCGTGCCAGACTGAACTCACAAGTCCAGGATGACCTCCCTGATGAGTTCTTCCCCGTGGGTGCCTGGAAGGTGCCCAGCTTTGGGCCATTAAACGAGCAGTGGTTGCAGGTCAGTGTGTCACAATGCTTCTAAATTTTCTATTCAGAAAATACAGTGTGATCTAAAATTTATAAACAAATATATTAATTTGACGTAATATGTCTGTAGAAATTAAAAATTCCTAAGGTTAAGGCCTCCTGACCGGGTTATTCTTCCAAGTAAGTGACCTGCACAATATTTAGAACAAGATTTTAAATTTTGCTTCAGATCACACCCTCTTTTGAACGCATTGCCTTAGGCTTGACATTCTCAAGACGTTAGTTGTAAGTTTCTCACCTGGTGACATAGCACTGAGGTGACATTCTCGGCATCCGTAGGTTCCAATGTTTAACACGTTGCCTCCGATTGCCTGATTGGTGTAAAACTTCACTTTGTACGCATAGTCACTAGAAGGATCTGAAAAAATTACACAACCTAACCTAAGTGGTACACATACGTACCACTTCGGAGTCAACGTGTTAAGAACACTCCTTAGATTGTTCTACTATTTAATTCTATTAAACGAACGTTTACAGTAATTATTTAAAACAACAAAAACTATATGAACTAAATTTGTTTTTGTAGTCAAAAAGGACATGATAGAGAAAATGTTATTTTCAGTTTTAAGTCTAATATAAAATATTACCTAGGTGACTTTTGTTATCGTGTAGACAGATGCGTGCTCTTTTGGTGGTGCTGTTCATTACTTTTCCTCAGCATTTCCGGAGTTATGCATTTGATTTCTTGAGTGACATTTTTTTAATTCTATCTAAGAATCAGTTAACGTAGTTTTAACTTTTTCCTGCTCATATATCCACGGTAAAAATTAAACAAATGTAAATCTGGAGATCGGGGCATGCACACAACTACCCCATAACACGAAATTAATTTGAGATCAATTTTCTTTCGCTATTTATTATCGTCCTGTCTGTTGACCCTATTTCTGTGAATTAGGTTGTTCTTGCTTTTACAGTAAAATAATATAGTTTGGATTTTTAGCAAGAAAAATATATATCTATAACTTTTTTTTCAGCGTAATAATAGATCCATTATACTGAAAAAGTTGTTTAATTTCTGCACTGTACTTTTTCATATAACACACTATTCTTCAAGCTAAAATTTATGAGTTATGGGAAGAATATGTATAACTGTCAACAAATATATACAGTACTTTAATATATCTAGATTATCTTCTATGATTAAAGAACTATCCGAAAATTATACCTCTCAAACTTCTTCTGTTGTTCGTAAAATGATGCGTTGCTTAGGCACCAGTGTATGCAGCACATTCATATTTTTGTGTGGTTCAAGGTTGACTTGGGCAAGCGCAAGGAAGTGACGGGGGTNGATCGAGTTCTCAGCAAAAAAGCATATACCACGGATAGATATTGAAGTTTATTTGTGGGGGGGGGGAAAGGGACGAAAGAAAGTTCATACTACCTTAAATTTTGATATTCGACGTTTATCGTTAGCTCATTCTGAGATGGCACCAAATAGTTTTATCTTCGCTGAAGACAATCACTGTGACGGTCTTCATAAATTAAAGTCGACAATCCTACGGAAAATTATAAAATTGTTATTTATTTCATCCTACCAGACCTTCATTGGCAACACTGCCCCGTACACAACCGTTACGAACCTTTTCCCGTCGCCGGAGATGGTTCGGTTTGTGCGCATCGTGCCCATTGAGGGAAGTGCACTCCGGCTGGAGCTGACGGGCTGTGATCTGCCTGGTGAGCGGGTCATCATACAAATTGGTCGTAGATGATATCAAATTAAATTTATAAATAGAAAATGGATAGCACGAGAACCAATAGGGCTCTTCTAATAGACGAGTGAGAATTCATCTACGTATTTTCAGTTAGTGACTGCACTTTGCAAGTAAGAATATTGAAAAATGGTGGAAGGAAGTTGGCGTCAAACATTTGAGCATAGTTTCATTAGCCTAACAAAAAATATTATTACCTGATCGTCAATCCCATATTCCCTTTAGCCCCAGAGCGATTTCTGGCTAATTCGTTGAAGTAAATATCATTTCGGAACACATGCTTGCACAGGTATCGATGAAAAAATGTTATCATTATATATATATATATATGTCTTCACATGTATGAATCAGCTAAGTAGAAGTTTAAACGATGACACTGCAAATTTTGGTGATCAAAGTGGAATAAATTGTTTAACTTAAAATGCCTCGTGAATTTGAACTTGATTATAATGGGAGGAACAGATGGACAAATACGAGTAACTTCATAGTTTACTAAGATTTGATTCATACCCAAAGTTTCATTTTTTTCTATAAATGAATGAAACCAGAAATTTTAGGATGATGATTTTTGTCTGTGAATATATTGAATGGTGTATGAGGAGTTCAAGCAGCAATACATTGATATTTGAATGGTATTCTCGTGACAACATATGTACAGTACAGTAAAGAATGGTAGGAGCGCTTGCAAATTGTCGAGCACAGTAAAGTAAACATAGTACCGGGATGGCAAAAATATGAAGATAGAAACGTCATAAAATGAAGTGACGTCACAGTGACGTAGCAAACAAGTCAACCAATCATAGCACGCGAGCGACGTTTGTAAGTCATGATGTCGAGAGAAAGATAATTTCTGTGCACTGTATTTTTTGTTTCGATGGTAGCTCCTGTTAAACCTCTTAAAAAATGTTCATACTAAAATTGTTTAAATAATGACAAACACCACTTTGAGCTTTGGTATTCTATTTTCCTGCAAAATTAATTTCAGAATGGATTGCTGCATCTAGAAGCTACCCTCAAAATATCAGTTAAAAAGTTATTTCTGGATCACATAAAAAGCAAACGAAATATCTACGTCAAGTACTTAAACAATCCATATACTAGTAACTCCTTGTGAGCAGAATTATTTTTAATTAATTTTTTCTTCCACTTGTCTATTAAATATATGACTGTAATGTTTTTGTCAAGCTAATTAATGAATTAATGGTTGAACATTATCTGTAGAAATCTTGAAAAATTCAATGCTCTAATAATACAATGTTGCATCAGTAGGAAAACAGTCTTATAATGTAAATAAATTATAAACGAACGGCGTCTGGCCTGTCACTCTTTCTAAACCATAACTATCGTGGTAGACAAATAAGTTCACCCTTAAATAATTCACCCTATAATTATAATTATAATTTGCCGCTATATCTCTTCTTCGTGGGACATCGTCAATTTGTCGGCTCTGGCGAGAAACGATTGAAAATTGTGTACTAATATGAAAAATCATTACTTGATTAATAAGTGTTTGAATCAATTCATTTCGAAAGATACAGCGTAGCCTAATGGATAGGAAAATTGGTACTGATACCTGGCTTCAATGGGGCGCAGGTTAGTGTTTAAAATCGGTAACTTTTTTTTGTCATTCATCAGCAGGGCGCCTCACCTTCATCTGTTCAAATTGACCAACCAGCAAGATGACGACGTCACTGTTTGAAAAATATACGTCATACTGTGGGTCATGCTAACCCCGTACTTTGCCCCTACTATGCTTTATTTTACTGTGTTGTCGGGACTGTAACGTCATGAAAGGATGTGATGTCACAGTAACGTGCATGCAAGTCAACCAATCATGGCACACAAATGACCCTATTGGTGCACGAGTCAGGCGAACAGTCACTTTTTTCAAATTTATGCTGATTTCAAAGAAATAAAAAACAATGGGAAGATCTTGAAACAAGTGTCTAATGCTGATCTGTGCATTTGCTACTACGTAAATATATATATATATACATATATATATATATATATATATATATATATATATATATATATATATATATATATATATATATATATATATATATAATTTAGATAAGAATAACGAGATGCAATAAAGTGCAACGATAGAATGAAACAAACAATGCACATGAACAAAAAAATTAGTAAGAATATCTTATTTTTCTCCTTAATTTTCTTGTAGCTCCGCTTCTACCATTGAGATTCCATTTTTTTTACAATACTATTGAATAAGATACTCTGGGATGCTCTGAACGCACTCAATTCACATATAATAAAAGGTACAAAAAACTTCATTGGACTTGATATTCTCAATGAGAATACGGAAAATTAAAACCATAAATTTATAATTTTCACGTTACAGAGAATTGTATAATTTTCCGGACTGAGTACAGCAGAAAGGAGTTTCAGTCCATCAAGTTGAATTCTGTGTCACTTTTCAATTAGTTTTCTTTCAGATTACGTAAAAGAAAAGTCATATATATCTGTTCTTTTAATGTTATCATTAAGTGAAGTTCATGAATACAATATTAGACGGGCTTGTTAATTTTGACATCGGACCTCTCAGGCCCATTTCGTAGTGTTAGCGTTAAAATGATTTGAACGACCTCACCTAGCATGTTTCTCGTGGCCGAGTGGTGTGAGGAGAGTGTGTATTGGACGAATTTCCTTCGCGGAATAGGTTCGAGTGAATTCGTCAGTACTTATTTCATGTCATAAATCGGCATGTGGCTTCCCGCCTCCCAAAAAATTGACCAATCAGCGTCTGGGGGGATCGCAACATCACCGCCTGATAATCGTGACGTTAATATGTCGGAGGAGCATGTGCTCCTACTATTCTTTATTGTACTGTGACAAATGTCAGTATTAAGCAATGGGGTGAAGGCAGCCCACTTCTAAATCTATTTGCAAACTGGAACATGTACTGGTCATTGATATCAATGCATCAGCAAGTTTTTGTTGCTTGCATTTTATAATGTTATTGCATGATTTATAGTTCTGTTGTAAGAAACATACGCGAGTGGTTAAAACCAAATGCAGTCGTACAGAACTGTTATTCTTTTATGACTGATCAGGGTAAAATTCGCATTATTTTTTTCCGTGTAACATGCATGCATTGTAACAATTAAAACATTCTTGATTTTTCTAAGCTCCATTCTCTTAAGCATAAAACAAAAACTTCTGCATATTATCTCATAGATTGGAATACAGTAGTCTAATTTGAGACTGCTTTGCAGTGTGCCACTTGCAAATCACCAGTCCTGTTGAAGATCCTTTTTATCCGAGTCAAACGTTTCTGTGTTGTATTAGCCTCGAAGAACTGGTCGTGCTGATGACCTACTAGCTAGAATTGCAGTTGGAGCCTAACTTTGACTTATTTTTTTATTGCATGGTGCTGCTGCAGAGGAAACGGAACTGACCTCACTGCCCCCCTACGTAACGACTGGTCCTCCTCCGCTGTACGTCACGGTCCCCAAGCAGCCCGTGTGTGTGGACGGGTGGACCCCGTGGATGAACTCCCACACCCCCACGCCGGGTGACTGGGTGAGTGTCAGATTTCAGAATGTGACTCAACTTTCTACTTTCAGATTTCACATTGTTGAACTCAAAATTTCATATGCTGGCCGTAATTTCTGAAATAAATTTGTATTTTTCGTCTAACGATAGAACATTACGTTAGTCCAACAGAGGTGCGTTTATTACCGGAGGAAATTTATTTACTAATGCGAGGCTCTAAGGTTGTTTGAATGTAACTATCAATCATGGGCCTAAGATAACGCATCATTTCTTTAAGTGCTATAGGACGTTATGTGTCCATGGTGACGGTCTCAGTTTAAATTTTTCTTCGAATTCATAGAATATTGAACTGACTATGGAAAGATTTCGAAAGTTTTAAAACAAGACCTCAAAATTAATTTTATCCTGACGATGGAGGCTGTCTGTGGAGTGTGAGCACGGGGAAATGATTGGTCAGTTTTTATTCCTCATTTCATTTTTTTGGGTTCACAGTTGGAAACGCAGAAAATACACAACTTATTGAGTTGCACGTGAAACATGGGCTTTTAGTTATTTGTCCTCTATATAATAAAGCCAAAGTTTTATTCTTTAAGTTCACTGAGGTGTTAGCTATCATTGACAGTACAGAGCGGATGCAGCGAAATCGAACCACAACCCAGCTGTTCGCGTCCGGCTGTCATTTCAAGGAAGAAATCTGGAGTGTTCATCCTCGAGTCTTATTTTTCCAAGTTCGCTGGGTTGTTGAAAATACAGGGATCATTCAAAATGATCGATGAGCATTTTATCAAAATGTTTTCGATCGAAAAGAGTAGGTCTGCATTAAAAAAAAAATGCTGAATAGTGGTGAGAGGACATCGAACTCAGACTGCAGCGCAACGACTCCAAGGACTTGGTATTAACGCTTTCAGATTATCAAATTTTCTCTGTCATATTGTCACATGGTGGCATAGTTCTCAAGTGAACGAATGCGTACAGATAAGTAGGGAAACTCTTATGCGGGATCTAAACTGAATTTCGCTACCCAAAAACCTCCTTCAGGAACACGCAAAGGTCCTAACACCCATTCAGGTTTTACGATCTTATCCAACCAGAAGCTTGGTATCAGTAGCAAATAACCAGAGAAGCCTCTTTTATAAAAAATATATGCCATTTATGTAACGGACTAGTGTACCCAGCCGTCAAAATTGACGGCAGAGATTTTGTGATAATACCCGTATCATAAAAAATGATGACAAATACTGTTGGAAAGATATTAAATAAAATTATGTACATATAAGAAAGCAATGCAATATATATAATTTTACATATATTTATGAAGGAGAAACGTTTTAATTGAGTATTTCTTTAATAACAACGTTCCTAGTGAAAACTAAGACACTTAGTTTTCTACTGCTGCAATTAACTCAAATTCGTGTCATATTTGGGTACAATATACCCGAATCATAGGGCAATACCCCGCCGAACTCGGTTTCTTCGATACGGCATATAAGTATATACCGTGTGTAAGGCTCTGGGTCTCTCTAATTTTATGAAAGTAACACGAAACATATAAATAAATAAATAAATAAATAAATAAATAAATAAACACACGATAGTCATTCTTAGTATTAGATTAGATTAGATTAGATTAGATTAGACTAGTAGACCCACATGTGAAAATTCACGTGATTTTAGTGAATTTTTAAATTTGATTTGCCAGTGGATTCGGGCTTTGCGAAGGAGTTTCCACATTGAAGGCCCATCGACACAAGGCATTGAAGGATTTGTGACACAAAGGCCTATCGCCTTTGGTATCCACAGTACAATGCTTACAATACATGTATACCCAATCGAATTTCCACCCACCTAAATCCTTAAGAACGTGATAGAAAGACAGACTAAGCAAGCAACAGACTGTGTTATATAGTGAAATAACCTCAGGGAAATAGAGGAAAATTATCAGTCGATTTTGTAGAGTATAGGGTGTTTTTTACTTCAAGTTCCTGCAAATAATTCAGACGCATTTCACCTGAAACTTTATTTTCTCTTATTACCGCCGTCACCTGCTATTTCAACGTCGTATCTAAATGTATTAATATCTAGGAAAAATTAACATGCATCAATACATGTATCAATATATGCATATCAATTCACGTGTATTCTAGGACGATCTGGAGAACTACAGCTCACTGCGCCTGAAGTACGAGTTCTGTGAGGAGAACATGATAGTGGGCACTGAGTGTCAGGTGGCGGTGTTGGGCACACCAGCTCAGCTTGCTGGTCAAGAAAGCGTCGTCTGCTCCCACAACCTCGGCCTGCAGTGCATTGACGAGCTGCAGGCTCCTCAGCGTCAGTGCAAAGTCCTTGGCAGTATAATTTTGGGGCTTAGTTCGTTAATTTTTTTCAATGAATGAAGGGAAAAATTCATTTTTTTGTATGAATTGGTTTTATATCCATATTTGATATAGGGAGAAATTTTTTATAATATTTTACTGCCCAAGCTCTTTTATTTATTGGTGTTATGATACATTTGGAAAACCATTTTGTTAACAGTTAGCTTAGCTTCTCTATTGCGGGAATATTCTTGTAACTTGCGGTAGTTTCAGAGATATTTCTGAGCGTTTGAGTTTCACGTACAAGTTCTCTACCGCAGATTGCTTTGACTACGAGATTCGATTCAAGTGCGACTGTTCAAAGACGACCCTGGCAACTGAGATC
>VCRD01008642.1:0-14689 GCA_006783055.1 Trinorchestia longiramus
ACCTCCCCTCTTCATACCTCCCCTCTTCATATCTCCCCTCTTTATATCTCCCCTATTCATACCTCCTCTCTTCATACCTCCTTTATATGCTTTAATACGTGATAAAATATTTAAAATAATGGATAAAGAGAACCAAAATTAGTTTATGCACAAAAAAGTATAAATCCACAAATTAATTAACGAACAAAATAATAAGAGTGAGGAACAGCACGAAAATAATAATAATTACTTGACACACAAAAAAATTGAGAACACAATAAAATTAGTTAACGCTCAAAAAGAACATAATGAGATGAGCACAAAAAGAACAAAAATTAGTTAACACTCAAAAAGAACAAAAATAAAGTACAGAGAGAAGGAGTCTTCGTTACGGACTGTTGCTCGAGACACGACTCGGCACAACCAGGATTTTTTGTAGGAGTTCAGGCGCTGGCTTCTGGTAGATGAATAACATGAAGATTACAGCGAGTTCATTCCAAGCTGCCATGCTCACCAGAAGCTGCCGGCTGCCCAATTCTGTTATGTGAAATCCCACGCAAACTGCTCACGAGCTCCTCACTTATTCAAGAGATAAACTGTCGTAGGCCCTAGAGCTGATGGGTAAAACATGCATGATAAACAATAGTTGTTATCATATATAAAATAAAAATGAATGTTGATACTGCCAACTGATCTAGGAAGCAGATCTGAAAAAATTTGTCTGCGTAAATTTTCAGAAATGTCAATGGCTTGAATTTGTGCTTAAAAATTGAAGCGTTTTATTATATGTATGTATATGAAGTCATACTCTATATTTAACTAATAATAATAGGGATTTGACTACCAATAACTGCAAGCAATGGAATAGGAGGCTTGAACGTTTATCGTGATGAATCTGTAGCTTTTAAATTAATTAAAGACTTTTAAAACTTGGACTTATGAATTTAACACTCTTCTATTCGAACTTAGTTTGAGAAGAATGTCACTGAATTCATTCTTTAGGGTAATTCTAGTTGTGCAATAGGCCTGTTATTCCAAAATATCGTTCATGGAATGAACCTGTTATTTCAAATTATCATTGATGTAATGGACCTGTTATTCCAAATTATCATTGATGTAATGAACCTGTTATTCCAAATTATCATTGATGTAATGGACCTGTTATTTCAAATTAACATTGATTTAATAGACCTGTTATTCCAAATTATCGTTGGTGGAATGGACCTGTTATTCCAAATTATCGTTGGTGGAATGGACCTGTTATTTCAAATTATCGTTGGTTATAACGTTTAGTGAACTGTAATTTTAAATGCTAATTCTAAGATTTTTCGTTGTACATCTTAGGTGTTACAAAATAAAAATATGTTTGTAAGAAAACATATATTAGAAAACATATAAGAAAATGTGTGTGAGAAAAATGTATACATAAGAAAACGTGTTTGATGAAATGAAACGTGTTTGATGCCTGTTTAGAAGTAACAGTCACGTTTATTAGTCAAATTTGATTAATTGAAGTTGGTATCCTAAATATTCAAGAGACCTATTGGTTATTGTACTAAATAAGTCTGACATCACCTAGGTGCACTACTCCAAATACCTCGCTTTCACTTTATATAAAACTTAAAAATTTGATTTCCCACAGTCTGACTAAACTGTAATAAATGAAAATGATCGAAGGGTCAAATCGACGATGCCCAGAATAGGTTCACAGCCTCTCACATGTCTAATTATCTGTGTGCATCTGGGCCTATTTACATAATGTTCGGAAATGCCCAGAACATGCAGAAATCCAGCAACGAAATAAACGATAAAAAAAATTCCAGTAGACATTTGACCCTCAATTTTAACATTATTTGTGTCAAATATTCTTGCAAGAGTCGAGCAGTAGAATTGTGTTAATACGCAAAAGTCCACAAAAGAAATTAATACTAAAAAATATTAGCTATCTCATGGGTGTGTGTGATATTCTTTATTCATTAGCTGGATTTATGTTTCTTACTACTGAAAGATTTAAAAATTTAGTATTTTTGATCTCGATCACGGCCGCACGTGTTTTTATTATAGGTGCCTGAAATACCGCAGAAATGTGGAGGCAGAAGCTGGAGCTTAAAGTTTCAATGTTCATCTACTCTGAGGTATAGAGACTTTGAGGCATATATACCGACTATTCTACCGACATCTATTTTGAGGCTATTCCGACTATTCTACTGACATCTATTCTGAGGCTATACCGACGTACCATGAGCATCAATTTAACGGGGAATATGAGAAACTCTATTGTTGAAGAGACCATTTTTCATTTGACAAATTGAAAAAAAACTAAATACGCTATCGGGTATCTGACATCAGAAGATTACTTTTCTGAATGTTGGTTTCAAGTTTCCTAGTAAATTCTGTAGACTAACCCAAGAAAGTGATAACCAAGCAGTAAATTGAATAACATTCACAGATTGTATACTATTCCTTGTATGTTATGACAATTGCATGAGAGCCATAAAATTCTTGACTTGTAACTCGAGACCCGCGAGTGACCGATCATTGCCACCTACATTTGATGTTTGCTACACCGTCCAAACTGGTTGTGGGTACATGTACGAGCATCTAATGTACATGTACCAGTCTACTGTGCCACAAGTATGCTGTACAGTAGAAGTGTATATGTACCAGCGTATCGTGTCACATATATTCCTACACGTCATTACACTGCACATTACGGACCACCACACAGTACGGACCACCACTCTGCACATTACGGACCACCACTCTGCACATTACGGACCACCACACTGCACATTACGGACCACCACACTGCACATTACGGACCACCACACTGCACATTACGGACCACCACACTGGACATTACGGACCACCACACTGCACATTAATACTCCACCACTGCATACACAGGAGGAACTGGGCGGCACGAGTAAGATGACAATTACCGGAGGTGCGAGCAGGAGCACAGTCAGTGCGGCGCCACTTATCTTCCGCTAAAGAGGCTGTGGCCGCAGCGGCTGAGCAGCCAATTACGGAGGCTATCGAGACGCCTCTTACGTTTCAATTATGACCGTCAAAAAATAACAAACGGCATCTCTATTCAGACGGACACGGGAGCGAAGAAGGGGGCGGGAGCAGGGTGCGTTGTTAGAAAATAACGCGGGATTTCTCCAAAGGCGGCGGCAGGAGTTATAGGTTCCATAGCATGTAAATTGAACAAATATACACCCATGCTTTTGGCCGTGAGTGTGAATGAGTGTCACTACGTGAGTGATTGAAGCATGAGCCAACCGAGGGGGTTGAGTAAGCGATTATTTTGTTTATGTGACTGTGAGAGTAATAATTGTATTAGTCGTAGTCTGGGTCATGTGAGCGTGACCAAAATACACGCATCCTCAACATTGTGCAATAAACGTATTTGTCATTATTGTAGAATTATTCATGCCATGTGATGTAATGCGAGGGCGTGCATTGTCTTGTAGAGCACCTGGGTAGGAAGCTATGTTTATGTTGAGTGCGTACTATAATATTATATTTTTATGTTACTGAATACTGTTTTGTGCGCACTTAAATATTATACTTTTATGTTGCTGAATACTGTTGTGTGGGCGCTATAATATTATGCTTCTGTGTTACACAGTACTGTTATGTGTGCACTTTAATATTACACTTTTACGTTACTGAATATAAGCACATAGAAATACTCAGTTTGGTGAAGGCAATTTAAACAGAGGTGCGCAATACAAGCCAAATTTTCCTACACAAATATACATGTCATGCATGCAATTACCAGTTCCTTTGTATTGATTTTAGTGAAGAGTTAGTTGAAGGTTCCTTTTTTTGTCCCTAATATTTTTCTAACTGACAACCCTGCTTGCAAAAAAACTTCTCATTCTCCAAAGAAAATTGACTGATAGCAAAGCTTTTAATTCATTGAGTTCGAGGTATATAAATCATTTGAAGATGATATTGAGCATCTCAAATCAAGTAGTAGCATAGTTTGCAGTTCATATGCTTTGAAGAAATGGCTCAAGATTTAAATTATGGTTTTATTTCTAAGCTAAAATAGCACAAGGCCCGACTGTACACGGCAGCTTAATGCCTTAATACAAACGTACATATATTAAATAATTCTTAATTACAGTTGTACAAAACATTTTAGAGTCCAAAATAACACATTTCTGTACCAGGTATTATTCCTGTTATATTTATTACCTGAAAAGTACAGTTTCTTTATAAACGAATCCAAGAACTGCTAAACAGCGAAACTTTACTTTTTGACCATCATTGAGTTGATTTTATTTTCCATTATTTATCATTCATTTAAGTACTAAACTAATGGTTTTTGGGTAATAGAACAATACTAAAGCAGAAGCCTGCCACTAAAATCATTTTTTTTCTGGTGAAACAAGTTTTCCATGGAGTTTTTCAAGTTTTCTTTACCGTCCAAGTAAACGCTTAAGCCCTCTTTGAAAAAATGTCCTAGAATAAACTAAAGGGTTTATAAAACCAGCACTGCACTCAACTGTTACAGAACTCTGAGAACATGTTACGGTTCTGCTTGTTTAGACGCTGCCGGCAGTGTGTTCAGCCAATGAACAGCTTGTGCTTGTGTTGCATTTCTCTCTTCGGGAAAAATGTGGTCGGTAAAGTATTGAAGGTTGTACAAATGTGTAGGTCTAGTACTCGATTCGAGTACTTAGCAACCAATACCTCTTAATTCACAGAACTAGAAGCCTATTCTTTTGTAGTGTTATTTTTTCACCTACAGTTACATTCACAATCGCGTATGAAAATGCCAGTGTATACTGCAGAAAGTTATACACGCAAGTTCACTGTGCATTCAGTATATCTACAGAGGTCTAGGATTCGTGTAATCAAAACAACAGTGAATTCTGTCTAAACAATGATTGACGATGTCTGCAGATACCACAATCTTCACAGAGGCCACAGTAGGTGTAAGAACCATAATTTGATGATAAAACCCCTACAGTTGAACCCCTATTGTATCATTGTAGCAGGTTCAGGAGCGGAACAATTAAGCAGCTCAATAATAGGATAAAACCGTCACGGTTAAGCCCCTATTGTATCATTGTAGCAGGTTCAGGAGCGGAACAATTAAGCAGCTCAATAATAGGATAAAACCGTCACGGTTAAGCCCCTATTGTATCATTGTAGCAGGTTCAGGAGCGGAACAATTAAGGCTGCCACTTGAAGAGGCATACAAGCGTCCAGATCACGACGGCCGGCTATCGCTGGTCAGATCAGTTCAATAAATCTTGGGCCGTCACAGGCCTTCCTCTGGGTGACATGGCCGTCATGCGCTGCAGGACGGCTGCTGGCCAAGCCTCATGGCCTCATTAATGAGGCACTCCTATACATAATATATTAACCAGCCAACATAATGTGGTATTAACCAGGCAACATATTGTGGTATTAACCAAGCAACATAATGTGATCTTATTCAAGGAACATAATGGGATATTTGTTAATATTAATTTCGTGATATTAATAATGCGACCAACTATGTTTTAGCCAAACAACATAATAAGATTCAGGGTGGCGCATAAGTAACATCCTCTTTAAGAAAATGATTTACCAAAAAATTATGAAAGGTAAGTAGCTCGAGATAATTGTGAACGATAAAAAAGATCTTAAAGTTCAATTCATAATTAAGTATGAAATATAATATCCTTTAGATGACGTTTGTTGTTGTTCAAACAAAAATGTACTATTGTAAATACGCTTCCCAATACTTTACTCAACATCTCCGGAGTTATCCTGTTCATTTCCTGTACAATTTCGAGTCTTAATTCCTGTAACGCATCGGGTTTTTCAATGTAAGCTTTTTCCCTTCAAATTTCCCAGAGAAAAAAATCACGTGGACTTAGATCCGGAGATCATGGTGCCACGGTACGTCACCATAGCGCAAAATTATTCGACATAGAAAAATTTCTTTCAAATTGGCCATTGATTCCCTTGCTGTACTGCAAATTCTGGGCATCTGAGAACCTTAGAGAAATTCATGAGCATTCACTTGATTTAGCTAAATTACCAGTATAGTGTGTGACATGTCGTCGAGAATTGTTGGTCCATGCTTTTTGAAGATAATGATGGGAAAACAGTGACAATTGCGCTGTGGTGACGTACTGTGGCCTCCTCCATCTCCAGATCTAATTCCACTTGATGTTTTTTCTCTGGGGAAATTTGAAAGGAAAACTTTACATTGAAAAGCCCGATACGTTACAGGAATTAGAACTCGAAATTATTCAGAAAATTAAAAGGGTAACTTTCGAGATAAGTAAGGTAATGGGAAGCGTCATCAAGAGAGTGCATTTTTGTTTGAACAAAAACAGGTGTCATCTAAAGGATATTATATTTCATACTTGACTATTAATTAAACTTTAAACCCTTATCTATCTTTCATATTATCCTGATCTCTTTACCTTTCGTTATATTTTGTTAATAATTTTCTAAAAGAGGGTGTTACTTATTCGCCACCCTGCATAAAGAAGCAACATAATAAGATGTAAGCAAGCAACATAATATGATATTAACAAGCAGCATAATAAGACATTAACAAACAACATGAGATTTTAACAAGCAACAATGTAATAGTACCCAAGCATTGTACCAGACTATGGTTTAGTATAATGCAATTCATTGATCTTAATCAGTACCATCGAATATGGGCATATGATCCCAAATGGGATTATGAAAGATAGCTTTGCGTTGTAGCGTGTAGCAATGAACGGGAGCACAGACCACTTGTACGGCTCGTTTGTACAGTATGCATCTATATTGAACGTAGGTCTTAATGTAATGGCTGCAGTTATGACTTTTTTCAATGTTTATACCTCTTTTTACTTATGCATGTATCAATTACTTCTGTGCATATACATTTTTTACTAATGCATGTATCTTTTCCTTTATTATTCATATCTTTCATTACTGACACATGTCTTTCATTCCCGACACACATAATCCGTTACTGACACACGTCCTCCATTACTGACACACGTCCTCCATTACTGACACTCATCCTCCATTACTGACACGTCCTCCATTACTCACACACGTCCTCCATTACTGACACACGTCCTCCATTATTGACACACGTCCTCCATTACTGACACATATCCTCCATTACGTGTTCAAATTAACTTCGACTTTTTTTATCTACCATCAGGGTTTTTTCAAAGAAAGGACTTTGCAATTGGTGCTTTTGACGTTTTATATGGACAGTTCATTTGTAAATATTTTCGATTTAGACATAAATTTCATGCAAACTACATACATCATATCATGAGTTCATGTAAACCACATGATACTTTTGACGAACGTGTCCACGGTGAACCTGGTGTATTATCAAATTATTGTTAATTTCTTCTTTCAATTATACTCATTACTAATGATAGCTGCTCCAGTATGAGCTTCGAGTTAATAAAAGTTTATGTATATAAGTATATATTTGTAAACATATATAAATAATAGTGATACTGCTCATTAATAATTAGATGTATACGCTTCAAGCTCATTGCTATGAGATGACTGTCGATGTAACCTCCGCGAAGCTAAGTTTAAGCAAATTCCTATTAGTTACTAAACACATGTTTGCATATTAGTTAATAAACTCATATCTACAGCGTATTTTCAGTGTTTTTAACAAAAGCCAGATGAATTAACAACAATAAGAAGTATTATAAATGACCTTTATTTTATAAAGTGGAGGCAAAAATATTGAACAAACAAATTTTCTACGCATTCATAAATTGTAGAGTGTAAGTGAAATTTTTCAGCAATTTCAAGTTTCAAAATATAAAACCAATATGGATCATTGTCACAACATCGGTAAATATTCACTGATAAGAAATTCCATCGCTTGAAACCACATGATAACCGCTAAAACTAAAAATATATAAACATTAATAATAATCACATACTATTTACTATGTGATAAAAAAGGCAGCGAAACGATAACGTCATGGACAACAATTGTGAACGGTCGAGTGTAACTGATTAAAACAATTTATCGATGGAAAATGAGTAAATTCGGAGAAGTACCTCAATCTCTTGAAGAAAAAATGGTGGGCAGTTGTTAGATCAAATGCTAATGAGCAGGAGTACTACTATCAACAGGATGGTGCTCCTCCTCACTGCTCCAACGAATATCTCTCATTTTCATCGGACAAATTTTCTGACCTTGTGATGAGCCTCCAATTGACTAGCCTTGGCCCTCTCATAACCCCGACCTCAGTCCAGTCGACTACTGAGTTTAGGGAGACATGGATCCACTATCCATCAACGCAAGTCATACACAATTGTTGAACATTTGAAGGAATTTGTCAGCATAACCACGAGAGAAACGAAAAAGAAGAAGTTCGACTTGAGCTAATAAGAATTAATCCCATTTTAACTCAAAATTTTGAATTTTTGACATTTAATACGATCTAATCATAAAAACACTCTTTTTCAAAATATTCCTTCAAATTACTTTCAAAATTGTTGGATGACGCTGATTACACATAGTGTATAAATTAGTAAAAACTTCATAGACGTACGCATTAGTTTATAAACTAGTTTTCACACATTTGTTTGTAATTTTATGCTACACATATTAGTTGACAAAGACATGTCTAGTTACAAACACATACCAACACACAAATTGGCAAACCCGAATGCTTAAGCCACAAGAGGCAGAAGGCTGCATTCCAATGTTCACGAGATCATTGCACTAAAAAAAGCAAAGTTTCATACTCGGTAGACTCTTGGAGAACTCCTTGTGTATACAAGGTTGTACTTTAACTAATTTTTTCATTCCTTAATTTTTTGAGCGTCTAAACGTTCATATCTCAATTCAAGAATGCCTCTCCAATACAGCAGTTCTTCTTCCTAATAGGGGTTCTTGCTAATATATTCATGTGTATGTAGGTATATAGAGTTATACAGGTTATTCAAACGTGGTTCTACCATCACTTTGGCTGATGCAGAACCACTTCACTACAACGGATTAGTTTCGCGCGCGCATTAATACTAAGTCTGGCGTAGGGCGCGGCACGGCCACCGTCTTCTTCAGTCTTCATAAATTGCTCTGCATGAGCCCGTTACTGCCAAAGTAATTCAACCGACCATTTAGCAGCAAACAGTCGAGGTCCTGCATGTAAATTACCGCGTTGCCATTAACTGTTTGTTGGTGAACAGGACATGCTTGTTGTTTGGTCGCCAGTACTTGTAAAGCTTTTGTTTTATGATCGTGTATTTTTGAGGCAATTATCTCCCCACGCCTCCTTCGCAGTCTCACGATCTGACTATGAATCTCCAACGACAGCTCCTGGGATCAGAGGCTTAACAGATTACCTGACGATACCAATGTTACGGAGCCGCCCTCTCAACTACCAACAATTCTCCGATCGACAGGACCCGAGGTAGTTTTTCTTCGGTTTGGATCACTGATTTTATTGACTTTCCATGGGCCATGATATCCGAAGCTGCAGATGCAGCATGCACGGTGTTAAATTTCGCCTTTTCTGCAAGAACTTGCAAGGGATGTCAGCCGGTGCCTTCAAACGGCTCGTTCTAAAACTTCTCCATCATTGCGCGAAACTCTTAAGTTATGTTCCAGTAGGCACTAGAATTAATTTGTTCTGCAAGGAAGAGAACAGGTTTGCTGGATACTAAATAGGAACGCTCGGGACGAGGTTGGTAGGAGGGCAAGCTTTGGTTGGCAGGAGGATCATATTACTTCTTCGCTCGGGGCGGCCAATCTTAGAAGAAATGAAGACTCAAGTTCTCCCCAATTAAGAGCCATTCATTCGCAGTTAGCGCATCCGCTGCTCCTAATATCAATGATCCTTGTTAGTAATTGTTTGTTTTTCGTAAAAAAACATCCATTAACATGTCAAGACAGCAGTCGCTTAGTTTTACTATCATCGTTTATGGATGTTTTTTACGAACGTTCGTTGAGACGTTGACGTTCATTAAGCGCCGCATGAAATCACAGGTTACGCTAACAAGGCTCAAGTGCAAGAGATGCACTGAGAGAAATCTTTGGAACGATTAAGCAAAAGATCTCCTGGAGCAAAAGCCACTGGGGGACATCATGTGACGTTCAAGAAATGGCTACTTAGAACTGAAAATATGTCAGGCTGTTAAATGCTGCCCGCCTTCAAGACCCGCGAGCCAGAGATATCCTACATATCATGGCGGGAGTTTGGCCGCTCCTCATTAAATGAATTCCTGGATAAGATTACAATTACTTTGGTCTGCCATTACGACTCAGCATGGAAAGCAGGCGGTGCTGCCGTAACTTGCAGATGGGGACGCTTGGCTGCCGTAATTGCGGACGCTTGCGATGGAAAATAAAGAAGGCATCACATGGGCTTCGATTTCATGCTGAGATTGCCTATTAAGGCATAAAAGAAGTTCAGACGTGATCCCATCTAATATTAATATCTAATTAAGGAAGTCTACAACTGAATTCAAGTATTTCTATGCTGCCATTAAAGATTTTCTGCTCTCCAACTCGTGTTTGATTAGGTAGTTCTGAAACGTGCCTTAATTGGGAAAAATGTTTTTCATTTAACTACACGTTTTACTGTATCCTGTGGAGAGCAGAGTGTGCAAACACTTGGTTTGTCCAGTAATTTCTTTTTTAATCTTTGAATCAGAAATTAAAATTCTTTCTATTTCGAGGGAAAAATGAGTAATAGAATTTTTACTTTCATAGCAATGTCTTTTGCGTACCCAACGGTATCTACAGTACCAAAAAGTCTCCATTTTTTAATTTCCTCTCATTTTAACGAACTAATTCATCGATTTTGCTAAAATTCATAGCACCGAAAACAAAATTTAAGAAATTTTTTCGTACCTCAAGAAAACGAATCTTTTTACATGCTTTAATATTGTGAGAGGAGTCAAAACACTTTAAAATTATTTAAAAAAAACTATATTTTTGGCCAAATTTATTTCCTGACGAACAAATCACTGTGTGCAAAACAGCAACAAGCTAACAGGACTCTACGTTAAGAAGCTTCTGTGTTTAGGAACTGGAAGTTTTGGGAACAGCATTTTACGCTATTTACAGCTTGAAGCGTAAAAAAACACGTGTTTTTAGTAGCTCAGCTCATTATATTCTTGTATCTGATATATTATACGTGTGCAAATTATACGCAGATGATTGTACCCTATGCAATTATACGTAGATGATTACACCCTATGCAATTATACGCAGGTGATTATACGATATGCAATTATACGAGTACACTATGCAATTATGCGCTATGCAATTATACGCGGATGATTATGCGCTATGTGATTCTACGTTATGCAATTATACGTTATGAAATTACAAGCTGATGATTCTAAGCTATGCAAGTGTACACTATGCTATTGTACGCTATGCAATTATACGTGACACGTGACACGCCATGCAATTGGTCTTCAAATTTTAATCGAGAATGACTACGTCCTTGAGCCACAGAAATAAAATCTCACGTATTTTAAAGCCCTACCTCTAATAGGCCAAAATAATACAGCGCACCATTTTATGTTTCCCTTTTTTAAGAGGGCTGTGGTTTGCCTGCTACGTTAGAGGGTGGCCAGACCTCAGTCCCGGACGTCCAGGTAATGATAACAAAAAGAGTTAAAATTGAAAGCGTCTTAAGGCGTAGGGTATTTGTAAGGGAAAGTTTTCGTGCCAAGGCTTCAAAATAAAGGAATAAATCTATTTTTTAATTCAAATATTACAGAGGTAATAAATGAAACTAATTTTGTCACTGCGATGTTAGTTGCCACGATTGCCACCCTCCGCAATATTAGTTGCCACGATTGCCACCCTCCGCAATATTAGTTGCCACGATTGCCATCTTCTGCGATATTAGTCGCCATGATTGCCACCCTCCGCAATGTTAGTTGCCACGATTGTCACCCTCCGCAATGTTAGTTACTGCAATAGCCAACCGCCCTAATACTAGTTGCCACGATTGCCATTCTTCTCAGTGCATATTAGTTGCCATGATTGCCACCCGCCGTAATACTAGTTGCCACAATTGCCACTATCATTACAAGCTAAAGTCTTACCAACAGATCGTCTCAGTCCGGCTTCATCATTGAATTAGCGTTAATTTTCGTCGATTTCGCATGCACTATGAAAATACATCCTTATTTCTGTAGATTACTGATCAATGTAAATTATCGTTCAAATTTTCTTTCCTCATCTGTGTAGATTATCCTTCTTTCTGCAGATTATTTTTACCTCTACAGATTAAGCATCAATGCAAATTGTGCATCAAAATTTGCTCATCATATCTTGACTGTCCATGCTGAACAGAACATGGAAGCCACAGAGCCAACTATTATGACATTAGAATTATTTTGTATGTGTACTCCTTGTATTCAGTCATAACATTTACTCAAACTACGTGATAAGCAGCTTTGTGACGCGTTTTTATTCATTTCAAACCAGGCTCAAAAAAGATTTATTTTCACGTAAGTCTCTATCATGAAGAAAACATTGTCCATTTTTCAGAAAAGTGAGGCGGAAATTCATCGCTTAGTGTAATCAGAATACGAACTACTTATAATGATGATAACCTTTTCATCGTATAAATGTAGTGCTACAGTACTACAGTGAAGTACAGTACTATGTGCATCCCAGTACATTGGTATGACCAAGTGCACTCTGATATTTAGGGGTGTGGAACATCTAAAAATGTTCCTACTGATGTAATACTATAATGTACCTGCCCCTGGTCAAGTGCTTGCTTATTTAGCATATGTACTGTATATTTTATGGTATGTATATTACATAATTTATAGTAAACAGTTCAATAATTGATTATAAGAATAAGTTTATTGACTTCCCATGTTCTAGGTGTTCTGTGAATTTCCTAAGCAATTTATTTCTTTTAGATTGATGTCTGTGTTTTGGATTGATGTTTGATGGCAATTCTAGTTAATACAAGACATTGAAAAGCGGTGCAATTGTGCTTCCTCTTAGATTTTTTGATAGCGCAACTTAAAATTCGATGCATGATTCGGTAGACAATTCAATAATTGATTAGAAGAATAAGTTTATGAACTTCTTATGTTCTTTTTAGTTGTTCCGTAAATTTTTTAATGATTTTATTTCTCTTAGATTGATGTCTGCGTTCGAATCGCCCATGCGAGATGGACATCAATATTATGTATTAATATTATGTAAACTCAAAAGTTACAGGCGTAAAAAGTATACCAATGATATTTGTCATGTACATCATTCTTTTGTCAATATTTGCCCGCTACTTCATACTTCTGTAATATTTACCCGCTACTTCATGATTTTGTCAATATTTGCCAGCTACTTCATTCTTTTGCCAATAATTGCTCGCTAATTCATGATTTTATCAATATTTGCTTGCTACGTCATACTTTTGCCAACGATATGTGCCCGCTACGTCATACTGCAGTTGTCGTTGTACTAAATTATGAATGTATTGCATTCTTGGAAGAATTATGTACTCATGTATAAATAAATATTAAATTTGTTCTTATGTATTCACATAATGTGAGTCTCACCTACAATATTGAGCGTCTCTATAATCTCACATTTCCTTGCATCACCGGTTTTGTTACCTAATGTAAACACACGATTTCCATAGCATTCTTAACGCAATAGTCTACGGACTTTAGTATTGAGATTTCACTCTCTCGTCGTTCCTCTGTCTAATTTGATGAGAACAAATTACACAGATAGAACATATATGAAGCATGGGGGAAAATAAGGCATTCACTTTTGATTTTTACTTACAGAAAAACTTACCAAAATTCTCTGACGACGCTCATTTTTTTCATGAAAAACCGACATTCAACAGAATTTTTGACGGCAAAATGTTGATAAATCTACCATTTTGCAGGCTCGATTTTTTTTTGACCCAGACTTAAGTCTTCATTTTAAAAAAATAGGGACGTAGGACAGGCATCCCGAGGTCCCGTTACAGCTTCCCAACGCTCGCACCATCGTGTCAAAAAATTCAAAGATATCGCTGGACGGTGGCCGCCGCTGCACCTTTTCCTTTTTCCGAGTAGACTTAGCCTTGGTATTTCAAACTCTGATTTTGTAGGGCAGGATCTGCCCATTGGAAGTCCACCTATGCCCTGACTATGAGTCAATACATGAGTAAGTTGTTACTCATCCAACCGGGGTCTGAGGAAACGGAGTGCATACCTCAAGCATACATGCACACAGGCTTATGGAGAGCTTTCTGAACCATGAGAGGGGTAGTCTATCCATGAGAGGAGTAGTCTATCCATGAGAGGGGTAGTCTATCCATGAGAGGGGTAGTCTATCCATGAGAGGGGTAGTCTATCCATAAGAGGGGTAGTCTATCCATGAGAGGGGTAGTCTATCCACAAGAGGGGTAGTCTATTCATCTATCCACCAGAGACGTGGATCTGCTCAGCAAAATACCTACTGCAGGACAATAGTGACAAAGAAATCGTATTATGCACCTCAGTGTTCATTACTATTGAACGGGACGTATGTTCAGGTGTTCATCACCAACAGGTTACCGTGTTCAGGTGTTCACCACCAACAGGTGACCGTGTTCAGGTGTTCATCACCAACAGGTAACCGTGTTCAAGTGTTCACCCCCAACAGGTGACCGTGTTCAGGTGTTCACCATGAACAAGTCCGTGTTCATCAGGACAGGCAAGATCATGACTGTCGTAACACTTT
>VCRD01008643.1:0-16956 GCA_006783055.1 Trinorchestia longiramus
GTGGTGGTGTTACTGTGTGTGTGTCGTGGTGGTGGTGGTGTTACTGTGTGTGTGTCGTGGTCGTGGTGGTGTTACTGTGTGTGTGTCGTGGTGTGTTACTGTGTGTGTTGTGTCCTGCTGTCCAGATGTTACCGTAAGTCTTTCCTTATTATGATCGCTCGTGTGTTGGAAGACGAGTTGTTCAATTGTGTGTTATTCAAATAAGCGCTTGCTGTTATGTTTAGCGGTTTAAGGCACTCTATTCTCTCAATGTGGGAGGAAATCACAGAAACATCACTTCACTAATAGCGGAATATTCAAGGAATGTATGCGTAAACGTTTCATTTTTATGTAGAAGCTGGTCTGTACTGTAGCGTATTGGGCACACGACCCTAATGCGTTGTATGTGATTGTATCCTGCAAACAGAGAAGCCGCGTAGCTAGATACCTTGGTCACAGTGACGCCACCTAATCAAATATATTGTCATATTATGATGCGCTGATATTAGTTTTGGCGAGAAATATTTCGTTACGTTTTGATCCACAGTAGTTTCAACGTGTTTACCACGTTTTCAACATTGCATATTGTTCTGCGTAAAGAATGTTCCAATTTTGTCAATTCAAGAAGCAGTTAGCCCTATCTTCACTTCTAGTGTGCTGGATCATCACCATTTAACTGAGATCCTGGAATGCATTACACCTTTGTTTTGTGACTGCTCCATCGCACGCTGCTGTTGCCATATGAAGAGAAGATACTTCCTTCAAACTTGGAGTTACTGCTGCATCGTTGTTTCTGAGTCGTTGACAATCAGGGTCCTGCAGCAAGTCCACAAACTGGGCTCAGTGGTCGGCAGTCGTGGTCGTGCAGCAAGTCCACAAACTGGGCTCAGTGGTCGGTGTCGTGGTCGTGCAGCAAGTCCACAAACTGGGCCGAGTGGTCGGCAGTCGTGGTCGTGCAGCAAGTCCACAAACTGGGCTCAGTGGTCGGTAGTCGTGGTCGTGCAGCAAGTCCACAAACTGGGCTCAGTGGTCGGTAGTCGTGATCAGTAGGCTGAGCGCCGCCAATCTCTGGTAAGAATTAAGTCAGTCGGTGGGTGCAGCTTGCGAGTTACATGACCACGTCGAAAGAGAGTAGGTCCATGTGGTACTAATGATTGAGTCCCAACTAATGTGCATTTCGATGTTCACAATTTATTTTATTTTACTGAAATTGAAATCCAATTTTGGAACATTCCGAAGTTTAGCTCAAGATCGCGCAGATCTAAGGTCCAGTTTCATGATCAGTTTAGATGACATCTACTGACCGAACTTAGTATCCGCCAATCCATCGTTGCGAAAGCCTTTCTGACCTTAATACCCAGGCGATCATCACCTGGAGGCCTATAAGAGGATAGGCCTGCTGCTCTCGCTCGAGTGGCGTCTCGGCCCAAGTCTGAAGTCTCTCCTGCACTCGAGACGGTCTCGTCTAACAAAGGCCCCCACTCGGACGTGCCTCTGAAGCCCCGATAAGCCGTCCAGCTCTTTGCCCTCCCCCGGCCTGGGTTTCCTTCTTCTCACGACGCCCCAAAAATTCACTCGATAGAGAGCCCCAAAAAATAATTTAGCTCGACCTCCTTCACTTTTCTTCGGAGAAGCCGATAAGCTGGTTAGCTATTGGGGACGTGCCCGCCTTGAGTACCGCTGGGTCGTCCTCACACACTCAACTGGAGGTCTTGCTTTCTCTCTCACCTGTCCTACGCGATCTCCAAAATTCCGCGGCTATCACAGATAAGACTTGTCCGACAATGTCACACTCAGCCTCGCGCTGTATTCACTTCAGAAGACTTTGGTCAATTTGAACTCGCTTTTACCTGCAGATTTTGTTTGAATTTTTTTTAAATTGTCGAGTATTGTTGAGGAATATTTACAAAAGAAAGATTTCAGTTCAATTGCTTGTTTTTGTATTATTAGTAAATTACTTACATTAATCCTGTCACATCGGCAATGAAAACTGACGTCTTTGCTGTAAATTACAGAACCTCGCCTGCAATTTGCTTTTTGTATGTATATTTTGTCATCGAATTTACAAAAATCGTGACCCGCGAGATGATCTGTCCCTAATTTGATCTCTTAATTCATGTTATCAGATAAATCCTTCAAAGCTCTGCAACTTGTGGGAGGCGATGTTTTCTTGTTTATGTTTCATTGTATATGGCGATATCAATCCAAGATTTTCTGACAATTTACCGTGCAATTGAGAACACTGATCTACACCTATTAGTTATGTCTTAGTTTAATGATATTCTTTATCTTTCGTGTCTAACTTATTCTGTGTGTGGATACGGGCCTTCAGACTTCAAATGTTAAAAATTAATTATTTTAAGTTGCATTTCTAATATAAATGTTGCATGGAGTACTGTGTTCATGTTGCAATTATAGTGCCAGTCCGAACAGGCGATTAAGTGCCGTTGTTGAAATACTCGTACATAATGTATGATTGTTCACACAGCATACAAGGGTTATATACTCTTTTAATTTCTTTAACACGTTTCCTGCAATTGCCTGGCCGGTGTAAATCTTTACTTTGTACACATAGTTCCTAAAAACCTTTGAAAAAAATTGCAAAACCTAACCTGAGTGACCCACGAGTGGGTCACTGCGCAGGAAATGTGTTAAACAAACCACAATTTTATAATGTACTGGATTGCACTAAGCACGTCGGTCAGCATGAACAGGAACTAGAATTTGCTTGATCTACGAAGCCGTCCACGAGATCACCACCTTGTTTACACCTGAGAGCACCGTTGCTGTGTTTACCTGAGTCATCTTTTATGGTGGATCTCAGGGTCGGTTGCTGCTAGCATCTCCAGGAAGTGGGGCTGTCATGTTGCACTCCATCTCCGTTCTCCACACACTAGTAGTGCCTACTTCAAGGAGATCTCGATTGGAGAAGCCATTTTGACTCGTGTTCAGTGATCATTTTGACGATGTTAAGCTCGTTTCTGAACTGACGATTGTATGTCGGAAGCCAAGACGATGTGATGCATTTTATGTCGCAGTTTCTGTTGCTGGTAAATCTTTCGTGCTGGTCATTAAGGTGATACGACGTGCTTATGGGACGCATGTATTGAACCATCCACTACTGGAGAGGATGCAACAAATAAATAATCCAATTTCTCTGTATCAAAATGAGTCATGTTGCACCTGGCTGATGAGACGGATGACTCACTTTATATGTTTACCCGGTGTAGATTTGTCTGTTATTGCAACCCCGTAAACATAGAACATCAGCGAATGTGATGTATTTATTCGCATGCTAGTTCAAACTTGTGCACTGATGTGAGTGCTTGTCGCTTGCTTTGCTGGCTCAGAATTTTTGTGATGGTCTCATAACTCGAGAGACAGCCGAGTCCAAACAACGGTGTCAAGCGTCTCATGACTGACGTCGCTCTGCAACGAGACACTAATGTTCCGTGGCTTGTGGCTAGAATTCACCCTTGTTTTTTTTTCGTTGGGAGCGTTGGTGTGATGAGCAGGAAGGTGGGCGAGTTCTTTTCGCTATGGCATTATTTTTATTTGTAGTTGATAGACTAATTCTATTTGTTGTTTATTTTAGAGGGGAAACATGAAATGCAATAAATTTAGCGTGTTTTACTGCTTTCCAGTTCGCTGTTATGCAACGTTTTTTCAAATGAATGTTGTTTAAGTTAGCCTGTCAAGAGAACAAAAGAAAGGCGCTGTTATTGTGAGGGAAAATTAGTTTGTTGTTGTTTAGATGATTGATTATATGTACAAAATGATTGGACAAAAAACTTTTCGAAGAGAAACAGCTCAGTTTTAACTTTGCAGAAGCTCAGCTGTAGTTTTTGTCATTTTAAATTTTCCTTACGGAAGAAGAATTGGATTTTACCAAACAACAGACTTCTCATTTATCCCCTTTCTGTTGCCTAGTTCAGTTTGTTCTCTATTATCTACACATGCCAGGTTGTTTACGAAGGCCTACGCAACGTGTTTAGGATACATCCTCGCTTTCCAAAAATATAAAGATTTATAATTGACCAATTAATTGATGCTTATCATTAAAGGCAATCGAGATACAGCTTTATATACTTAGGTAAAAACAGTATATTTTAAGCAGCATCAATTTAACCTTGTCTAATATTTTATTCATAAGAGAACCGTACAAAATGAAGAGCAATAAAAGATATTAAAGCAGGAAACTTTTATATAGAACTCATTTTGCTCGGTTACACGCTCTGAGAATGCCGCCTTATTTTCAGTAAGTCTTGGGCAGGGTCCAGCAAACCTCTCTGATTTACAGCGAGTCTTGTACAATTCCTATCGCTTTTCCGCACACGTCGAACATTTTTGTGCTCGATTTTCAGATCTGCAGCTTTTTATGAGAACTCAGCTATGCCTGTTACACTTTGCAGTATGTTTCGTGTTTCTTAGCACCTGATGTCTTTCCTAGTTTTAAGTTCTTCAAGCTACCTCTTCCTGCTTAAGTTTGTAGCGCAAAATTCTGTAGTGTTTTTTAGCGTTTGTATTGAAGTTCGTTAAATTTTAGTGTATTTGTGATCAAATCTAGTTAACATGACTTGAATCAACGAACAGCAAGGCTTCTTCTAAAAACTAGAATAATGAATATCTTTTGCCTCTCGATGATGCCTCACATTTATTCTCTTTCTTGTGACCCTTACAACAACCAGCTGAGATATCGCAGCCTCATACGGCCAGGTTTCGCCCTTTCAAGGAAGTGTTTCACTTTCTTTACATTTATTTTAGTCTTTCAAGACCGGATGACCATCTGGCTATCCCCGTCCGTCGCTCGTCTCATTCCAGCTTCCGACGAACGGACGAGGCAGGCTAGGCCGGGCTGCTGGGATTGGTTGCTATCATAAACAAGGCCAATGGGACTGGTTGGCCCTCTTTTCCGTGCACTCAATGGGGCCCAAATGCCCGGACGCTGACAACGGGAGGAGGCCGTGGGCCTGGGGAGGCCAAGCGCTCCCTGCCGAGCCTCTAAAAGATCCTCTGAAAATATGAGCGAGCTGTGAACGTGCCAACGGAAGATGTGATGGCCGTAATCTGCACTGAGCAAAAAAAAATACGTATTGCCTTCCGTATTGGCGTCGATAAATGACCGTCGTCGCCTCCCGACACGAAAGTGTTCGTGTAGCGAATGTTCCGGCACAGATTTGCCGTGAATTTGTCTTGTATATATGATACCCAAGGGATATTTATTGGAGATCTCTGTTTAGCGTGAGTAGTGATTTACAGCTTGTCGTGCAGCATGAGTTTTGTTTGTTACTTCGTTAGTTACGGTAAGGGCCGTGGCTATTGGAATTCAGTCCTATATTTTATTTACCTGTGTTTGCTGTCGATATTAATGGCTTAATGATTAGTAAGAATTGTAGTGTCCTGATGGGTTGTTACGTGTATTCACCACTTATGAATGTAAACTGTTCGTTAACGTTTTCTGAAAGTTGGTAGGATTCCTGAGCTTCTCTGCCAATGTATCAATAATATGGGTTAGATTTTGTGCTATTGATGAGAGCACATTTATGTAGTTAATTTTATCCTGAAGTTGTCGCATCAAATTGACGTGAATGAGGATACGAGTCTTGATGACGAAGGATGAGTAGTAATTAGAAAAAGCGCTATGAAGCAGCGGATTACGTCACTATTTTTCTTGTCTTTTAGCTATAGATTGCGGACATTGCTAAAGGATATATTTTCCAACCACATTTTTAAGGGTACATCACTTGAAATAATTAGAAAAAAGATTAGGATAACGTTCTTTATAGGAGAAATGTAGCTAAAATTCTGGTCAAGGTTAAGGACGGCGTCATAGTTACCCATAGATTCACTGTTTACAAATATAACTTTCACAAGCTTAACACTACTTTTCACTAGCTTGACGATCATAGAATCTAACTTTGTTTTTATTTGAATGAAAACTTTGCTTCTTACATTAGTGAGAGTCGGCAGCAAAACCTCACTATTTGAACCTTCTCTGAAAACAACCTCACTTTCATTGAGGTCTCGACCAAGTCATGCTGGCTATATGTATATTACAGGGTGAGCTATAAGTAAGGTAACTCTTAATCGTTGGTAGCACTGATATACTGAACTTAAAAAGCTTCTAACTTTCGGCCCGCTCTGTACAAACATTTCACTAGTATTCACATGTTTTATTTTATTTAAAATACTACATAGTTCTTGTGAAAATTCCACGGTCTAAAAGTGATACAATTAACGATTTTTCGATCTATATTTGCGTTATAAGTTTGATTAGTTACGAAAGATTTTAAATGATTATAAAGACGAAGGTATTAAAGATTTACGGCGAATTATCGCGTTTTAAATGAATATTTTTCAAGAATGCATACAGAACTTTCATTCTGTGTGTTATCTACCGACAACATGGCTTTGTAGGAGAAGGCTAATAACGGGAAAGAATGGTGTGTTTTATAGTGATCCGGCGCCTTTGGTATCTGCAATACGATGCTTATAATACATGCATACCCGTTCTGATTTCAGTTCAATAATTTCGTATTAGTAATAGATAGGAAGTAATAAGACAGGCACACATAGATGGAAATAGAGATACTGTATTATATAAGTAGGTTTTTCTTATTCTCAGTTATGAAAAAGCCATAGCCTGGGAATTCCAGTAGTCACTGAGAGCGACTGTAGCTGCGAGCTAAACACTCGCCATCGCTTCATTTTAAAAACTAGTGCAAGTAGAGGCACAGTTCATCCGAACTCATCTATTTAATTGTCCAAATTCTTCTTCCCAAGTAAGCCTCGGAAGGTGTGACGAGTTTTACAGTCTCACGGGCTTCATTGTTATTATTTGAAGCTTATTTTTGTGCTATTTTTATCTGATATCTCACTAAGGTTTCCCTGTATCTTTACTTAAAAAACGACGAAAGAGAAAACTTTTTGAGCAGAACATTTGCCACGTGTATTTGAGAACGTCATGCATTTGCGAAATGATTTAATCTGCCTGTTGAATATGACCCGATTGTAAGATGTCTCCTATAACTTCTGGCTCTCTGTGTCGGAATTTACAAATAGTTTCCTTGATGGAGTATAATTCATCCGAGCTTCATAGGCTTCGTTTCTCTAGTTCATAGAAACACATGCGCTCGTTGCTTCATAGATGTATTTACTGCAAGGTTTGCATTCAAGGAACTTGCTACATGCATGCGAATGCATCCAAATGGACTAGGCATTAATCAAACGGTTCATTAAAATCATCGTGCTCGTATATAGGAAATGCTGCACCGAACTTATGAGGAGTGTTATTCTTACATCTGGCCCGTCTATCACACACTATGTCGCACACACGGCATAGCGTCTCCTATCGTTTCTTACACATGCGTGACCTTGCATAACAAGATCAGCATGACGCACATGTTGTGCGTCATTCTGGCTCATACTCTGCATCTCACAAATGCTCTCCTCTGTTACATACACTGCATCAAATCACATACCTCACTGGTCAATACTTGTTTCTCATGACATAGCATCACGTCACGTGTCGCATCGCGTGCACCACATCGCATGCACCACATTGTATGTGCCACATCACGGGCACCACATTGCATGTACCGCATCACGTATATAACATGACGTGCACAACATCTCATGCAGATCACGTGCACCACATTACATGTACCACATCACGGGCACCACATTGCATGTACCACATCACGTACATAACATCACGTGCACCACATCTCATGCACATCATGTACGCCACACGTATTCCGTCACATCACAACATGAACGGAACTTCACAGAGCGTGAGTAGTGAGGTCTTCATCCAATATATTATCAGGAGGTCGCGGATGTGAGCCGTCACAATTTTACGCTATAATTTTTGGCCGTCAAGATCCGGCAGCGATCTCGCTTTTTCTGGGCTGCTTCTCCTGCCGCTGCCAGCCTGCCGTGGTGAGCATCTCAGCTCCATCAACTCGCTTCCCACCTCAGCACTGCGTTCTAATTTTTACCATTTTTTTATCCGTACGCACAATTTTCCGCGTTCGTCTTAGCTTGTGTCCTTGTATGAAATACGTTTGTAAAGTTCAACGTGCATATTGTGTGTAAATACGTTCCCATATCATTTTCTGAGTGTGTCCTGCACATCTGCGACCGAGTGCTCCGTCTGCACTCCAATCTGCCACAGCGCGACGGAACTGCTTACAAAGAAATCCGCTTCTTCGACAACGTCTTGTTACTCGTGCCTTTTTTCCTCCTGCTATGATATTTGTGCTGCGACTCCCGCCACTTCAAGGATATTATATGAAGACTAGCCAGTTCCTGTGGAAATTCCACGATTTAGATTTGACTAATTTGAAATTAATATAAAGATAAATACATTGAAGTTAACGAATTATTGTGTTTTAAATGAATACTTTTCATTAATATATACAGGATTTCCATTGTGCGTCTTATCTAACGATAACGTGGCCCAGATAGTACCCGTTAAAATTCATTGATTCAAAAGTAAGAAAATTAAGGATCTACACTATGAAATATATACATTTTTCAGTTTTATCCGTGATACCATCAGAATCAGAACATTTTTCATGAATTCACACAGAACTTTCATTTTGTATTTTACCTAACAATAATATGGCCGTATAGGAGAAGAAAGATAATAACGGAACAAATAGCGTGTTTTATAGTGATCCGGTGCCTTTGGTATCCACAATACAATACTTGAAATACATGCATACCCGTTCTGATTTCAGTTCAATAATTTTTCTTCATTAATAAATAGGATGTAATGGGACGGACACACACAGATACAGTAAGATGGACATACATAGTCGATTATGTATGTAGATACCTGACTATCTCCAAGGTGTTTCAGCTTTCCTTAATCAAATATTTTAACGTGTTTGCGAAGGGTTGAAACCGTATTACTCCTCATCGAAGAGTTGTATCTACCCTTGGTGTTACGTTTTTAAGAGTTTATGTCTCCTGAAATTCTGGCTTAATCTTCACCATTAGCCTGGTATTTGCTACAAGTCAAAATGTGGTTGCGTCAGGAATCTAGAGAGCTATTTTTCTCTAGTTTGGACCAGATACTTTCATCTCGATGTCGTACGTTTTACACGTGTGTGTGATAACTTCCATTTTTATTTATTTCAACTATGTGCATTTTGAGGTATTGTTCACTTTCTTCACTTATTTCATGCAAGTTTCAATATTTCATCTACGTTCCTTGTCCTAACCTACAAAATTAATTTCCCAGTAGAGGTGTTATGCGCTGAGAACTGTCGAACCTTCGAACAAGAGTAATTTTTTATTCTAAACGACTGGAGCACGGACTGTTCATTCGTTTCACTGTCATGCGAGACTACCTTTCGCCTAAACGAAAACAATTTAAATTTCAGTTTCGCTCTGGATATGTGTTCTATTCGCGATTTGTATTTTTTTCTCTCGTATTTTCTCGTCATTCGTGTTATATACAAGGTCAATCTCATGCGTGCGGGTTTCTAAAATATAATACCGACAATTTTTCGTCTCTTAAAGATGCTTCCTGCTAGTTTTTAAATTTCTTAGTTGAATAGTTTCCGTGAGAGACCTATGCATTAACAGGCAATGGAAAGCCATGTAAACAATTTAATTTTGAAAAAATGCGACAGGAAGCACTGCTCTCACTAAAAGAAATAAAAAGTTTTCACAGTGCGGATGAAAATAATTCGATTAATATAACGGCGAGGTACAAATAGTTGGTAAAATAACGGAGTGATGCCATCATGTGGCTTCGCTGGCAGCTAATGACTTCTATCTAGACAGGGTTGGGGAGCGTCAGGTGTGTAGAAGCGCTGAATTTTAGCTCGTTTCACGGGCCGAGCTTGAATTAGGCGGCCTTGTTTACCCGAACTCGGCAGAATTATGAGATGAACTTGGTAAACAAACGCTCTGCCAATTGCCTCGTTCTGAAGAGTGGCATAGCGCTGCTGTGTGTACGTGTGCCCTGCTGCCACGGTCGACTGCTTTACGATGCACCATTGCTCATCTCTATAATGTTACATGCCTTCATGTGTACTCAGTTCTGGTTCTGTGCCACATTGCCTTTTTGATCGGAAATATTTTCGGGTTTTCCTGTTGGTTTCCGAGTAACTGTGTATCTTGTATTCTCATTGGTGGGTGCGATGCGCGATCGTCGACTGACTCGTGGCTGTAACATACACATATTAGCTTCTGTGCTTATTTTTTATTCCTGTGTCTTTATTCATTTTCTCGAGAATAAACTTGATGCATTTCAATGAATACAAGTTTACGTCAGCATAAGCGTTGTTAAGATCTGAGCTGTCATCCATCAAGTTAATGCACGAGCTTTGAAAACCGCTGTATTTTTGTAAGTTCTGGACGACAATAGTTATGAAGTATTGTTCATAACTAGTTAGCCTAATTGAAGAGTAATTGTTTTCTGGAATAAACAGTGGGAATTTTGGACTCAGTGCAATGTTTTGCCTCTCAGCAAATGTGTCAATACATGTATTGTTCTTGGTGCCTGAACAACATTCGTGAGTTTACTGCGAGTTGAGGCAATCAAGAACTTCACGCTGTGTTCTGTGGTATTTCTTCCGCTCAATCAGTAGGAAACACAGGCTGGGAAAGCATCATTGTGTTTAGCGCGGAGCATCAACTCGCAGGCTCGAGCAAATCGATTTTCTATCCAAATTCTACTATTGTTGGTTTTCGTTATACCGCTTTAGACATATTAATAAGCCCGCGTTATGGAGTTACTTCAGTAGGTTTCATTCGGTTATCATAACAGCTTTGGGAGACTATTATCTTATGAAACAATCTCTTGTTCGTATTTTTAGTCAAATTTGGTATTGATGTGCTTATGAATGCGACAATTTAGCGAAATTTCTCGTATTTGAGCCAAATGGTCGTGACTCGTCTTTGTGTAACACGGGCTCTTGTGTTATACCAAAGTGGTCGACTGGTGAGCATCCCCGCTTGTGATACGAGAAGACCCGGTTCGATACCCGTAACTGCCTTGGTCTGTTTGTGCCTGGTCATCGGCGGACGAGAAACATGCCCAGCAGTTGCAACTCTGGACGCCTGGAATACGTAAGACCAAATCTTTATCACGTTCATCAAAATGCACCTACGAGTCTATTTCGAGTTGCAGGGGAAAGGACGGGGATTTTGCTTGAAGCATCATCACTACTCTTAAGATCTTAACGTTAAAAACTAGAAATCCAATTTATCTGTACTGTATACTTGATTGAAAATAGTTTTTTCTCTCTTGCTTTTTTCGTATACTTGCTTGGTACACGTACGTGCCTGACTGATGCATCGAACTTACCTGCTGTGTGAGCTACGGACACCACCTGCTGCAGTAACCTGACACGCTGAGCTCCTGCAGTGCAGAAGGTGACCAGCACGCTAATGAGCTCACTGGTTCGTTGTCGGTCAACTGACACGCTCCCCTTAAAAACCTGTGAAAATAAGCGCCTCTGAGTGCACGTTAGTTCAGCCTTTACGTGGCTGTCATCTTAAATGTCTGTATTTCAAAGGAAATTCTATAAATATCTGACTGTCCTACAAACCACTCGTGGTTCTTGGAATGGTTGTGTGCTATTTTGGTTGTTAATATGGATCTGCTTAACATGATCATTTACCTATTTTAGGTAACTTTAACAATTGTCCATTATTTCTCGTGTAGGAAGAGGATCACTTTTCTCTATAATGCCCGATAATTTCATCAATTTGTTACAGCGCAATTGGTAGCAAAAATAGATTGAGTGTACAAAGTTCGCTCAAAGTCTCGATGGACCAAAATTAAATTAGTTTTATTTCGGTTTATTCACTTATATCGTTAATTTTCGTAGGTTGAAAAGTTCATCTCAAAAATAGATTCTGTTTTTCATTGCTGATACCGCGGATGTTGCCTCAAGTTGCTTTATTCGTACTTAATAAACCTCCGTACTGACTGTGACTCATTGCTGTGTTTCACTTCAGTCTGTGACCCACACGAGCCCGTCATGTGGACACCTCATGTGATGATCACTTGGCTTTTTTCTGTACTTTGATTTCGGCGTAAATATTTAGATGTCGTTTAACACGTTGACTCCGAAGTGGTACGTATGTGTACCACTGAGGTTAGGTTCTGTAATTTTTTCAGATCCTTCTAGTGACTATGCGTACAAAGTGAAGTTTTACACCAATCAGGCAATCGGAGTCAACGTGTTAATATCCATAATACGTATTTTTATTTCACTACACTGAATTAAACTTGTACTACAAGTTTTTAACTTTTGTCAATTTCCTGTACTGGTTATAGGGCATGTAGTACGTCAGAAAGCCGCAGCTGGATACTGCACCTTGTCCTGTTGCTGGCTGGTATTTATTTTGACATTTTCTCCCTGCCGCCTATGTTGAGGACGAGACATGGGGTGTATTCTTACTTTCATGTGGTCGCAACTGGCTGTAAATATGCCGTTGTATCGGTCACGTGTTCGTCAATTTGATGCCGACAGCTGCTCGATTACGTGACGGTGGTTACTTTCGAGTGGGGACGAGCTGGATGTTATAGCCAGTTATGCGCAGATGACGAGGTCTAAACGTTTACAGAAAATTCTTTTGCCGGAATAAGCGGTTATCATTCTGCTTTGGAAGGGATAGGCAGTCCTAAAACTTTATCATGTGATTATCGGATCAGGCTCTTTATCAGATTGTATCGGAAATGCGGAAAATGTAGACAACTGTTGTGTGTAATATTAGACTCTTGTTTTTTTAAACGGAGACATTTGAACAACATTTGCACCTGAATTGTATTTCGTAAAGATAGTCATTTCGTTGAGGCAGTAGAGAAAAAATAAATTTCTGCACAATTTTAACGTGAAATAAAACACGTGAATGGAAGTCATGCATCCTACCATGAAGCTCTTTCATTTGTAAGTGTAGTGCACGTTCTATTCAGAAATCTTTTGCGCAAGGCTGGAAATTTTGCGTACGAGACCTGGTCTCGTCTAATTTTTAGAGCGGCCTAATTAGCGGCTGCTGCACGCGCTTCAAATGAACTGGTTGCGCGGAGACGCTGCTGTTCTGCTCTGAGGGTAACCATGTACAAGTAATTGGACTTCACTGCCTCAAAACAGGCCTGTATGGTAAGCCTTATGACTGAAAAAGACCTACTGGAAAGCGACAGTATATAAATTTCCTAATATTTCCATTATTATGCCTGTTAGGTTTTTGAAGAGTAATTAAGAGCTTGATATAAAAAGCGGGCAGAATTTTTAGTGAATGTCACCAGTATTCTTAGTGTTCAGAGGAAACTGATAGAAGTTTCACATGAATGTAAGAAATTGCTTTCCTGCTTGTCTCATTATTTTCTATTCTAACTTTCTACTTCTTTCTCTGGGTTTGTCACAGTCCTTAGGTGCTGTAATGCTTTGCTTGCCTGTAGTACCTTCTTACTTCTTGGTCTTGTCTGAATTACTAATTTGTATGATTAAATAAATAATAAAATATTTTTGTAATGGGATGCGTAAACTTGTGTACGGAGCCAGTTAAGGGATTTTTGTGTGGCGAATTTCAAGTAGGAAGAATATGTGAGAACTTAAGAGGTAGCAGTGCCTGGAAATCGATATTTCTTTACTGGTAACACAGATAACCGCAACCGCACCAATTTCCGTAGTCGCGGTTGTTGTTTCGAGTTCATTGCGCCATGGATGTCTGAGGTACAGTTGGTCTGTCAGCTACGAAATTTGATGAGAAGGAAATTCGTTGATTCTGAGAATAATGTGTCCTCATATAGAGTTTGTTCACAAAACACGCGTGTTCTGTAACGTTCATTTTATCATGAAATATTGAAAATTTATTTACCTTTTCATGTCATACTTATATGCCTCTGTTCTGGTTGCGTGTCAACCTTTCCGTGTATCCACTCACTCCCTTTAATGCAAACCTCGATTTTTGTTTCATTGTGGCTTGCCTCTTCCGGTATTTCGTTTTTAGGAGCCTGTTTGTGCCTCTGTCATGTCAACAGGAGGCTGTCAGTCATGGCAGACGCTCCTCAGCGGGACACCTCACACGCGACCAGGTCATCCATGACCACTCTGCTGCTGCGTTGCAAATCTGAACATCAGTTCCTTAAATCAAGCCCAGTACTCGCTCTCAATAACCCTTGAATTTGTTCAAACTTGAATTGAACCGAATTTATTCTCCCTTGAAGCCAAGAGTAGTTTTGAATTAGTAATTATGGCATTACGCTTGAATATTCTTATTTTCTGTTGAATTTTCTGTTCTGAATTGAACTTCAGATCTGGCCACTAATTGCTCTGCAGTTAACACGTTGCCTGCGATTGCCTAGCTGGTGCAAATCTTTACTTTGTACACACAGTCACTAGAAAGCCTTGAAAAAATTATAGAACCTAACCTGAGCGACCCACCGGCGGGTCGTATCGCACTCAACGTGTTAACATATATTTGCTATGGAGCCTTTTGAATGTGCGCTGGACTTGTTAGTTGCAAAGTGCCCAATTTCGTGTTTTTTTTCAGTCGCAGTAAATGTTCGACTTAGTGACTCAAATGTTTTATAATTAAAATTAGTGCCAAGTATTTCAATCGATATGACTCGCGCAGCATCGACTTTCATGGGAAGAAGTTGACATTTTGAATTCGCGACAGAAATGCAACAGTCTTGAGTTGCTCTCTATGAAACGCACTAAGCACTTAGTGAACGTTCTTAATTTGATACTAAGCCTCGACTCTCAACTCGAATAGAACCTTATTCTATAGTTCTAATCGTCACAGGGGCATATCAAATCCGGCTAATGATTAAAATTAAATTAACGTTGATATGCACATAGTGTGAATATCAGAAGCATTTACTAATGAGTGTTATTAGTTTATGCGTTGAAAATTAATGATAAGAATGTTGACTCTACAAACTTCGTCACTTGTAAAGGTAATTCAGTATGCGGTTGTTTCATTAAACAAATCTCAGAGAATTGTATACGAATTCGATAAGCCTGTACGAAGCATTTTACAATTTTTTGAAATGAATTCTCTCTGTAAAGTGTAGAATGTTTAAATTAGTAATCTGAATGAATTCAGTTTCAAAGTGTTTCTCGTTGTTTCTCCGGTATTTCTTCGTTGGACTCTTCCTCACACTTGTTATTTTTTTCAGGTACGTGCGTGTGTCTGACAAGAGAGTTGCAATGTGAGTATGAAATCCAACACATGTAGACCTCACGACTTCGGTGTTTTGAGGTATCTAATTTTTAAAGCATTGTTCTAGTCTTAGGATCAGTGGTCTAGTATTTAAAGCAGTAGTCTAGTATTTAAAGCAGTGGTCTAGTCTTCAAAGCTGTGGTCTAGTATTTAAAGCTGTGGTCTAGTCTTTAAAGCTGTGGTCTAGTCTTTAAAGCTGTGGTCTAGTCTTTAAAGCTGTGGTCTAGTCTTTAAAGCTTTGATCTAGTCTTTAAAGCTGTGGTCTAGTCTTTAAAGCTGTGGTCTAGTCTTTAAAGTAGTGGTTTAAGCTTATGATCAGTGATCGGCCTGTATCCACATCATAGTCATGACTGGTACTCCTTCTATGGCAAGCTTATTTCGTGCGGATAACATACAAATAGTTTATGTACTGCATTACTTTAAAAGTGAATGACTTGTTTTCTTTGAGATTTAAATGTTGAGTTCTATTACTCTCGTTTATATAATTATTCAATTGATGCATTGCACGTTTCTTAGACGAAACACGTTTTTTTTCTTATGCTTATTTTCATACCTAAAAGAAATCGTTAAAATATTAATGAATTTGTCTTTTTAGTTTCAGTGATTTTTTACGATGCATTACTTAGGTACAAACACACCTATTAAAAAACCTTGCCTTATATCTCCCAAGAGTTAATGGAGTCAGCAGACATGTTAAGTTAAATAAATAGTAGTCCAAACGCGTGTGACTGTGATACTGAAGATGAGGAAATAGAAAGAAGGGAGGTAGAAATGAATATATGTTCATGTGTTAATACACGAGGAACTTGAAGCCCACTAGTATGTACTTCGCAACACATCCACATTACTACTGTTTGTACTTGTGCTCCTATGGTGCTGCCAGAGAGCGTATAATGTAAATGAGGGCACATGTTGTTAATTTAATCATTGAATTATGCAAATGAAAGTTATAACTGTTGCATGGAGTACATATTTTTCTCAAGTGACTAACCACTTTCTCAGTTTTATTTTATTAATTTGCTTGCATGTCGTGTCGTTCATGTAGAACAAAAGAAGTAAGTTTGGCTTAAGATCAGCCCCACACGACAGGTGCATCTCTTTCTCTATGCCTTGTTCGTAAATTAGCTACCTCATTTTGTCGTCTATTGTAAAATTGATAAGAAAGTCTTCTTCTGCCTGTCTCAATCCCTACACAATTTACCGTGTGAATTTGCATGTTGTTTATTGAGTGAAGTCGACGCGAGTATTTGTTGAGATTTTCTTCGCCCCACATTGAATATTTATATTTGTTGGGCTTCATAGGTTTTTGGCTCGCCTTGTTCAATGAAACATTTTTAAAGCCCCTGGTATTCATTATTTTTAATAATGACTAGTAATAATTTTATTAGGACTAGAAGTCGCAGTTATTTTAAGTACGATTTACTGTTATTTTCCACAACACCTGAGATAACTTGCATTAGTATTGACACATTTTTCCTCACTTCATAACTCACCGTTCTTCTCAAGTGTCATGAGTTCAGAGCTCTCTTCTCTAGAATTACTTCGTATTTTTCTCCCTAGCAGTAGTTCAGTGCCTATAAGCGTGTTGCATTAAAGTACCCATAACTCACAGTTCCTTCTAACGCTGTGTGATCCAGGCTTCCCATTTAAAGTTAAACTCTACCCTGTATTTTATCACCAGCACCTCACGGTCCGCCACTGAAGCGGAAGGCATTCTCCCTCAGTCCCTCCTAGCGAGTTTTGCGTCTCCAGCTCGCTGGTTCCCGCTATCAAAAGTCC
>VCRD01008652.1:2930-16934 GCA_006783055.1 Trinorchestia longiramus
TGTCAGCGTTATTGTGTCAGTGACATTGAGTCAGCACTACGATGTCAGCACTACAAGTGTAACCACCAGAATTGTCGCCTAAAATATACCAAAAAAAGGGCGCTCGAGGTAGGAAACACGAATGCTCATTTCCGTAAAAGTATTCGGTGCTGGCCTCACGTTTCTCGTCCAGAAATATCATTATGGTGTACGGAAATGAGTTTAGGATCATATAATTTTTCTGCTCCCACCCTATCTCCCTGTAGCAGGTTTTTTGACCACCTGAGAAATGAGGGGTCAAGAAAAACGCCTGCTCTGCGGACAACTCTCGAAGAATACTTTTTTTACTCAAGTTCATTGGAAATCGTTCTTGCATCAATCGTGTTTCGAATTTACCTGACAAGGTACAAATATTCCGAGAAATATTTATGCAGTAGGTGATATTTTTTGCCGATAGCCCTTTTGTTAACTTGATTCACAAATCTACAATGTAGAAATTGAAAACTATATACTCAAATTCCTTTGCATTCCGCAAGTGACTGGCAGTCCAGACTCTCCAATTCCCGCACAGCTGAAAAACAAAACGCTTAACTTGATTAACTTACGAACCAGGAAGCCTCAGCAGAGTAATTGAACTCGGCATCAGTTCATCGTTTCATGTGTCACAAGTTTTCTCGAGCCCAAGCGACCGCTTTTGCATTCACTCGAGCGAGAAATTTTCTCGTGGTAGACTGCAAAACTGAGAGCATTAAGTGAATAATAATTTGCTGGAGGATAGCAGTTAAGCAAAAACATAGTTACCATGAGATAAAATTGTTAGTAAGGTCAGTTGAGAGTTTCTTAGTAAAATATTGAAGCCTTGAAATATGTTGAACTCGATCATGATGCGATTGGTGGTTTCAGTTTCCAGTATCGTACTAAGTCCTTTATGAAGTTTTCATTATTAAGCGTTTCCATTTCTATTATACCTCAAAGCTTTGACCATAAGATTGAATTATGTTTTGCCCCTCATTCGAACAAGAGGAATGAAATACTGTGCATCTGTTAGCAGATGTAACGTTTGTAATTAATTATTGAGGTTTCAAGGACAACGTAGCAGGAAAATAAAGCAATATGTATTTCCTGAGTGCATGATTAAATCATTATACTGTTTAGGCATGGTGAGCTCTAGTTCATACAGTGAAGTCTACGCACAGTGAGCTGAACATGCATTAAGCTGATCATGAATTCATGTAGATATAGAGAATTGTGCATAAAGTGATGTATACGTGTAGTGAACTGATAAAACACTCACATATACTAAACTGAACATATAGTGGTGTGTATTTACAATATACTGGACTAATAATAAACTAACGCACATGTAGGGAACTGCCTGGTTCAAGCTTGGGTGCCTGTACAGGTCACGGTCTTTCATTCCGCTTTAGATGAGAAGCTTTGTGAGGAAAAGTGCACCTTTTGGTAACTTTCCACCTTGCTGAGCGCTTTCAGGTAACTTCTTCATGAACGCTGATTGGAAAACTTGGATGCCGTTATCAGGAACGCTGCTTGTCAGTGCAGCCCTTACAGTGAACGCCCATTTTGGGTAGCCGCGTTCCCACGGAAAATTTTAAGCTGTTTGGCAAATTTTAGATTTTCCTTACTTTTTTCTATTGTTTTTAGGACATTTTCTATTGCATACTTCACTTTTTACTTTTCGTTTACTACTTATCAAAATTAATAAACTTTAATTGAAGTTCTAAAGTAGGTGTTTCAATTAACCCATTAGAGCCGGAATTAATTTTTTTAATGAAAACTTATGTACAAAGTGCTGAAAGCCAAGATACTGCACTTCTCTGTGGCAGTTGAGAAAAATCAATGAGATTAATATTAGTCGTCAGTTGAAAATATAATTGTTATCTAAATAGGTTTTTAAAACTGTATTACGGTTTGAATGAATTTACCAGTAAAAATTTTACATTTGTTGTAAGCATGATGTGTACAGTTTACACAGACATGATGTGTACAGTTTATACAGTTACGATGTATTCAGTTTACACAAACAATTTATCTTATATCTACGACATATATCTAGGATAGGGCTGTCTAGGACATGGCTGTCTAGGATAGTGGGTAGTTTATAGCAAAAATTCGATGCACGAAATGGCTTTAAGCTTTGTTACGTCCGAGATATTGTCGATATGTTAAATTGCAAGCCTTAAGCCTAAACGCTTTAGCAACCTTAGGGCCAAAATTTATTTGTTCAGTTGATTCAAGTGCTTTCACTCGCTTTTACGAACTCTTGACAGTAAGTTGTGACCCTTTTTATCTCTTCATTTTAGTTGTAAAAAATTCCTATTATGCCTAATGATGCATTTATTTTATTACGCACATAATTCTGTATAATTAAGTATCGTTCACGAGTATCCTATTCATTATTTTCATTTCAAGCGGAATTGGCCGGGGAAAGGCTGTTTCCTGCCTGCAGTTCTAAGATTGTTATTATCTAAGTGACCACCCAATTTAGTTGCACTATGCTCACTGCTGAACAGCAATTCTGGCCACACAATGGAGCAATTCTGGTGTGCCGAGCTAAAATTGGAGTATCCAAGCCAGTTGAGTCTGTGACATTGTACACCGATGTCCTTGAGCAACAACTTCTGAATTTCCGTGGTGAAATCGGGAGAAAAAATGCTTCATACCCTCATGATAGCATTACGTTTACACCCAGAGTTTACGTTGAGTAAACAACGAATAAGAACCCAGATTTAACTGACAACAAATATAGAATTATACGCTCTAAGTGAGATGGCTCACCACTTTAGAAGAGGAACATTTTAACTTCAGGAGTGCTTCCATGTTCTCTCGATTTCGAGGCCTAGCTTTTTATTATGGATCATAAGAGCCAGTCACAGTACTACTACGACCTAAGCGTTTTAGTTGACAAGTTTCAGAGTAGTGGAGAAACTAATATAATGATTCTAATAGTTTCTAAATACAAGGAACCTAGCGAATATTTTGCCTAGTGGTTGCCGATACCGTCATTTATACGATTAAACTGTTGTAAAAATAACATTTATTCTGTTTACATCTTGAGGAAGCACCAAATGTCCATAAATATTTGTAAAGCTGTGATTTTTGAATAAACTGAGGAAAAATATTTTGATAGGAAGACATAATTTTCTGAGTAAAATCAGACATTTGCAAGTTCAAATGCCCTGTAGTCATGAAGATGTAAGGATTTTCTAACGTACTAAAGAGCAGCGGTTTTGAGAGAAAAGTATATGCCTTACAGAAGAAAAAGCTCTTCAGTTCTTTCACTAACGGTATCTTGTTATGATGACGTACTAGAATTAAACATTAAAATATGGAAACTGAAGTTAGCCCAAAGAAGTTCGACTAAGTATTTACAGAATATCTTCGCGTTTGGTAAAATTGCCCGATTTGTTATATTTCTTTTGATCGATCGTTAGATACACTCGTAAAATTAACTGGTCATTAAAAACTCGAAGCCTGAGTAAATTTTTCCTTATCTCGAATGGAAAACATTGCAAAAACATCTATTAAATTATTATACGATACACGAATAGATGTCAGCATGCAAGTAATCAAGGAGAGAAATAGTTAAGTCTAAGATCGAGGGGTCTGAACAACGCGATAAGGGCGACGGCATTTGACTGGGTGGGCCTGAGAGATCACCATCCTGTGGACCGCGCAAACATTTACGCACTAAAGTGTGTTTTCAAGGCTGAGATGAGCAGGGCAAACCCAGTAGCAAACTCTGTTATAATTAAGCTAGGGAAACTTTATTGAAAAGGAAACAATAGTCTCGAAAATCATGTATATATAGCTAGAACTTACTCACTATTCATGTAAGCGAGTATTTACAACGGGTCTATGTAGCATCGTATGAACTAAAAGAGCGTTAAATTAAAATTTTATGAACCTTAACTTGTAAGTATATGGAATATTAATCTTCACCAGCAGATGATCTTAGAACCATATCATAATAAAACTTGATATTGATTTCAGTATAAAGCTGTAGGGCATAATTTCTAGCCCTAAGGTTTTTTCAGGAAATGGCTTTAGACTCTTGCCTGACCGTTATTTAAGGAGGAAAAACGAATAATATTAATACAATTTAATAATAATTTACAACTACCAAAGAAAAAAATTCAATGATGAATGAAATCCTAATCCATGAGTAGGCTAGATGAGAAAGACCAAACAGCTAGATTCTGTAGGATCGAAAATTATGTTCAACCGGATACATGTGCGCGGGACTAAACATCTGATGAACTATAGCTAGGTTAATTTATCTATGTTCGTACACCTTTATTCATCTATGCTATAACTACCTACCTATCTTCCAATACTGTAACTACCTATATATTTTTCTACGCTCTAACTACCTATCTTCTTATGCTGAAGCTACTTATCTACCTTCCTATGCTGATTTAACTTCCTATTCTGAAGTTCCCATATATACCTATGCTGAACTGACACGAATGTAAGAATAAGAGGTCAGGCATGACTGAAAAAAATACTTTCTTTAGTTATAAATAAATAAATGTTATCAATCAACGTTTCAAAGTCTCCAAAGTTACCCACTATGCAGCACTATTGAGTCTCTTACCGGTTGTGGGACAGAAGGATAGCACACTGAACGTCTAAATGAGGGCGACAAAGCAAAGGAATGAAGAAAAGCAAAACGCGTGAGAGAAAGTCGGATCCATTGACTGACAAAAGCTACCATTCATATTAGATGTGAAGCAATTTTCTACAGTTTGTTTCAAAAGTGTAGTAAATCAATGATGCTATCATGAATCGCAGAGTTACTCACACTTCATGTTAATAAGCATAATCTCGTACATCAGGAATAACGAAGACGCTAGCACATTCACCTCAGTAGTCATTAAAGTTTCGAGGAGTAAAGGCAATCAAGAAAGTTTGGGATGTCTTTCTTACGAAAACTAAAGGAAACCATTGCAAATGGTCGAACTTTTACCTGTTCTGGTTAATCTTGCAAACTTTCGCTTACGCAAAAAGAGTGGACGTGCGGGCGTGTGCGTTTTATGGATTTCTCTCAAATTAAACTAGAAGCTATTTTTACAAACGAGTAAAAGTTTTAATGAAGCCATTTCACAGAATCACCTGAACTTCTGAACATCCCATATTTCATTTAGTATTTCACTTGGCGTTGTGCTCGGCTTCATGGGAGGAATTATTTTAAAATTTGAACCCAGTTTAAAAGTTATTCATCTGCTTGATTAATTTTAGTTTTTGGCACAGAGTGTCATAACATATGCTCAATTATTTTTAGCTTGTACTATTAGAGTTTAAATTGGATTGCAGGTTTCAGAAATTTATAATTGCTCTTTGCAAAATAAAAAAGTAATTTTAATAGTTGAATACCATACGTACTCGTATAAGGTGGCTCCAAACTCTGAGAAATATCATGAAAGTTTTAGTTAGTGACGTTTTTATTATGTGTTGATTTAGTTGCTACAACATGCAAAGTATAGTTTTCAAGTACATGCACGAGTGGTCTTTTGATGCAGTAAATTAATTTGAGCATTAATAATATTATGCTTTCTATGCAACCGAAGACTTCACTTAAAACATTTTATCGTTTGAATGCATTTTCACACGTTTAAAAATTTACTACAACCAATGCACATGTTTTTAAATTTTTCGTTTGAAGACTTGCCTTCACAAATCCAAATAACAGAGAATTTTCAATTTTCTACGAATCATCCGTTATAAGTTACTGAATAAAACATATTGTGCTGCTCAGTGTAATGGAGTCACACAGAGTCAAGCTGAATATATTATTGCATGAGTTATTAATAGGGATGTAGTAATAATAGTCTATACATAATCATAATCAGGCTTAACTGGATTATAATGTATATTCGGTTTGCATGGACTAGGCGTGTGGTTAAGGAATAAAGGGATAAGTTTGCATAGAAAGTTCGCGTTTCCATAGAAATAGTTTACATAGAGAAAGTTTGCACAGGAAGTTCGTGTTTACATAGAAATTTTGTTCTCAGAAAGTTCGTGAGAATATGGATGATAGAAAAGGGTTTGTTTCTGAGGATGGAAGGAAATGATTCGTTTCTGGTGTCAGTAAGGTTGTATGTTATTGATGTGATTGTTTTGTTGGCTTATAAATGATGAACATGGGCTAAAAATAGAGATGTTTTAAACTCATAAACAGCATTCACGAAAGGATGTTAGCACTCACCACTTGAATATTTTTAAGTTGAGAAACATCCTGTCATTGCACAGGACTTTAATGCAGGTGATAAATTGTAGACCTTAGTGAGTTGCTTTACAAGTGTAGGTGATAGTTGAAATCATGCGTGATTGTGAGCCAAAATTGAGTGTCAGAAAGATGGTAGAAAAAGAAATGCGTAATTGAATGGGGAATTGAAGTAAAAAGAGGGATGTTTTATGAATTTGGTCGTACATTGCTCCTGGTGGTAGGATAGACCTAGAAATGGAGCCATACTGTGTGCGATGTGCACTAGAGGTGAAAGCTTTAATAACAGTTCCGTAATGATAAGGCTAAGAATGGGTACGAAAATGGGCATACAATCGATCAAAATGGGTATATGATACATACTGTAAATGTCATACCCAAAAATAAGTACGAGAATGTATGTACATATATCCTGACGATTATGAATTATGAAACGATTGGAGGGTTTGAAGTGGAAGAGAGAAAACGAGCAAAATTATTGTATTAAAGTTGAACTACGTACATGAAGATGGAAATAATGATCGATAAATCCACGTTCAATTATTCAGTAGTGCTTGTCTACCATTTTTAATGAAGAGTTAATGCACTTTTTACGCGTTAACTTTAAGTTGTGGTATTTCCCATTACATATCTCTGATTTTACTTTGAAACGAAACTAAATTCACAACGAAGATACGTATGCGTAGCTACAGGGACAAGCATCTAAAATCTCGTACCAAATTTGTGCCATGCTGCAGCAAGTGACTTCGCTTGAGGGTGCATGATTTTATGGCCCATAATTCACGTCCTAGCTATTCAAGTGAAGGACTTTACGCGCCCCTCCGTGGAAACTTCACGCTACATTTGAGCTCACTTGTTTATTTACTATACTGTGTCTCAGCGCAGGCGGAATTGAGCAAAGGATAGATATGACCTACTTGCAATGGGTATAAGACGGTTATTTAATCGTGTTTTAATACACCATGATAATCTTTGTTGTTCTACATGATGGTGAAATCGTCACAAGCTCCAGATGACTTACAAGTATTTCAGATTTTAGTGGGCAAACGTGTTTTGTATCCCACGAAAAAGTTGGAAAAATTAATCCTGTACAAAACGTACTCCGTATGGGTAGAACGCTTGTGTCTCTTCGAAGCAGCAAGACTCAGAAAGAAGAATAGAAGTGCTTTCCATAGATGGAACTTATCACAGAAATGACTATAGCACAACAGGAATCTTATTTCAGGTGAGATATCATCAAAATTTACCATTGGAATTACCACGTTACGAAAGCGTAGACGAACGTCTGTATTAGAAGATTCCATTTGAGCTAAAAATGTCAGCAATGAATAAGAATTCATTGCCATTTACGTTTTTGTGAGACTTTAATCGTGAGCTCAAAGAGAGAGTAAAATTGTTTTAAAAAATACATGTAATACATAGGAAACTTGTCTGCTATTTTATTAAAGTTTTAAAAAGGATTTCACCAATTAAGGTAGTAGAATGATTATAAATAAATCAGATACATTAAAAAATTGAATTTTGGTGTACGAGTATGTTGGTATAGCCCACCCAACATTTTATGAGAAGGTTTGAAAACATAATTAAGGCATCAAACAAATTTGACATTTGTCTCTCTGATCCCATCACATGACGGCATTGCTTCTATTATCAAGTGGTGGAGTTATTAATATTGAGATATTTATAATTTAAACTCCTGATCTAAAGTGCTGACTTTGTACGGACCGCTGCGTAACATACTCATAAATTAAAGCCCAGTCTTAATATGGAGAGAGCATATTTTGGCACTACAATTAGCTGATAATTTTCAGTTTAAATACCTATTTATTTGCAGTTGTATTAATTCTTTATAATTTCAGTGATAGAATTGAAATAAGTTGCTCTAAAAAATCATTTTTCCGTTTCAGATTTTTTCTCAAGGATGAGCCCATGTAAGAAACTTTTTTAACAATTGTTATAAAAGCTTCGTTGTAATTACATTCCTATGAGCAGATTTCAAAGCAATTTAATAAGGTAAATATTTTTTTATCGCCATTATTCACTGTGTCATATTATGAACATGAATTACTAAGAACCATCACCTATGACATGTACGAGTAGTCTGGAAAAGACAAAATTTGTGTAATAAGAAGTTCTCATTTGAAATGAAAAGTGTGTAACATCAAATCCAATGCTGCTGTGATTTAAAGCTTCAAGTCATAAATATTTATAGTATTCCCTTCGAATACATTTAGAACTGCACCTATGGGAAGCAAGTCACTGTTGCACTCTCTACTGACCGAGATCTTCTCATTTGAAATGTAATGCGTGTAACTGCAACACAAGAGCTACTCTGATTTACCACTTCAGATGTTCCTGTAAACTTTTTCTGTTGCTTACACAGTTTCCTGAAGTGATGTTAGGAAAACAGGAGTGCTCAAAATGTTTGGTTTTCTGAAAATGGTTGGGGTGTGAAAAGTGTTTGGTGTGCTGGGAATGTTTGTATTTCAGTAAATATATTCTGCTAAGAAATTCATCCTCTATGTTGATGGTTTCTTTGGTTCATTTCATAAAATGAAATTTGTTTTTGAAGTCGTTTTGTTCGAAAAGGCTCAGGAAAGAATTGATTTAACCTTGAAATCCGTACTTGTGTAATTAAAAAAAATATTGTTAGGAAATTCATGCAAAATGATTAGAATTAATGGGACTTTTTGTGGGTAATGAGTTATGAGTCGTAAGCAGAAATGCCAGAATTCGCTGATGAAAGTTTTGTGGAGCAATATTCAAATTTTTTTGAACAGTTTCTCAGCCACAACCAAATCAAAAAATACAACCAGAGTTGCGCGGGTCAAGATGCTCGCAAAAAGAGTTCATTGCTTGATTGTTTCATCATTATTTAGACCAACAGTACATTTACGCACCTAGATCATCCATGCTGCAGAAACAATATTTCTGTGACTTTTTTGAATGGTAGATCCATATTTTCGCGGCAGAAAAACGAGAAAACTCAGTCGTTCTCCAGAGAAGTTGGTTTAACGCGTTTGTTGTACGAAATAAATTTATTAAATTTAACTTGGCTGTTTAAGTAAACATTAAATTGTACCTGCAGTTATTATATTTAGAATAGTCTATAATATTTCTAGAAGACATGCATTGGGTCATTAGAATCTAACTTTATATTCCTTCATGTGTGTGACATTTGAAACGTATTTAACGTGCTTAATACATATGTGACAGACACTCCCTAACTCTAATGAAACTCATCCCAAACAGCAAATCCTGAGAAACCCTTTGACATTTTCTGACCACTTGATGGTCATCATAGCTTATTCTTACCGGGTACAAGGACCTCCAGTAATTGCCCCGGCAGCCTTTGCTACAGAGATCGTGATGAGAATTATTTTTAAAGTACGTTGACACATCGCTTCTCTTTGCCGAGGGAATACCTTTACCAGAAAAAGACAGCTCATAAAACTGCGATTTTAATTTTTCTCAACTAGAGAAAATTTGAGTCTTGTTTCAAAAAACATCTATTCATATTAAGTTCAGTTTATTATGAAACTGTATTTAGTTAAGGATTTTAAATGAAATGGATATCATGTGTCTTTTTTAAAACTCAAAATGAGAAACAGATTAGCGAGAGAAACCTGAAAATTGTTTTCAGAATAGAAGTAATGCTTTCGAGCGTCGGTGATTGAAGTAAATGAAGGGATTTCTCTGTCGTGAAGGTGTCACACTTCATCAACTAATTGCTCCACAAGAACTAACGATGGTTCAAGGTTATGTGTGATAAGCGAAAACTACTTGGAGAAAAGTCCAAAAGTTTCAGAGATAAAAATTTAAAAAAGCCATGGATAAGTAGTGCAAAAAAAAGCTTGGATTATGAATGTAAATGATGCTTGGGTAAGTAATATAAAAACTTCTTTGAAGTAATGAAAACTGTTAAGATAAATAATGCAAAATCTGCATCATTTTTCCTGCCACCGTAAGTTGTCACGTCAGTTCGTCCTGCTCAGTTTTCCTGTTGAGTTTGTTCAATCTGACCAGAGGGATGAGAGAAAAAAATGACAGAGGCTTTCATGGATCAGAATTGATAAAAATCACCTAAAGTCTTTGGCATGTGAAGGAACACGAAACAAACATGAACAATCAACGCCAATTATTTAGGCTTATGGATAGCATTATTAAGCTCAAATTTATTTTCGGAGGCTTAGTCGCTCGATGAAGCAAAAATTCTAAATGTCTGTGTTTAGAAAAGGTGAACCTGCTTTTTACTCATTATTTGTTCCAAATAACTGCTTTTAGTGTGTTTTTCTAGGAAAATTAGCTGGTTATGCAGCATTATTTTCCCAACTTATTTTAATGATAAATAGAAGTTAAAGGGGGGATGTTCCCGTTATGATAGCCTAATACAAAATTAATTTACGGTATATATTCAAATAGCATAGAACATTTTGCATTGACAGTATATTTAAATACTGTTTTTTCATATATTTCATCAAGACTCACAAGGTTTTCTCCTAATTCCATTATTTATTTAGGTAATAATTTTGACATACACGAATATTCAGGCTAATAATGTTAGTATTGTGGTTGTTGTCCAAGATCAACATAGTCTCCTTTTACTGGAGTCTGCCTGTTGCATTTGAGTCAACGCTTACATGAGCAACCAAAGTTTCAGTCAGAAATAATCTTTGGTCATTGAAGGAGGTTATTTTCTGTTTGACTTAAATGGTTTACTTTCTAAACAAATTGTCATATGGAAAAAATTTTCTGACAAGTTAAATTAAACATGTCAGAAATGTGGAACAAAATGTTTTCTTTTTTCCTTCCCGACTTGACTAATGAAACCAGTTTTTTTAACTTATCAAATGAGCTCACTTTCATATCGTCTGGGCAAAAGGAGTTCACTTCCACATTGACTCATAAAATGAGTCCACTTGTTGACTTCACAAGTGGAGCTACGCTCATCTTGACTGAACATTTTGTCTGACTTGATCATTAAAAAGCAAGAAACGTTTGTGATGGTCTCAAAATATCTAGCTCGATATCAAATTCTTTAGACAGGCCCGATATTTGGTTCGTACAGCAGGATTTTTCCATAAAATTCTTCAAGATATTTTACACGCCTATCGGCTTGAATAAAGCTTCCAGTTTTTTCCATTTTTTTAGAGTACTGTAAGAAATTACGTCTGTAAGTTGAATTTTTCTAGGAAGACTTTAAACTATTTCATGCATTTTGGGAATTATCGTTATAAACGGTAGAAAATGTTCACAATTGAAAAAAATGAGTTTTATAAGCGTGGAATGGTAGAACTGTTGTTGGCAAAGATAAATTAAACATTGGCGACATTTTTGTTTGTTTTCTTTTTTTCTGATTCAATTTTTGTGGAAAATGTGATTCATATTTTTGCATATTTTTACAAGGATTGAAATGTTTCACTTTAAAACTTAGAGAATAGTTGCATGTTCAAAAAGTACACCCTTTCCCATTCTTTCATGCTTTTGACAGCTTGTTCCAGGCATTTAACTCGTATTCGTTTTAAAGCACCACAGATAGTAACCTCGCGTGCGTAATGACGCTGCTGTGAAGCATAATGATGTGTCCCTGTTATCCTTCATCATTACTCATTAGATCACGAGCTAGTAATCTGACAGCCTAAATAATCAAGCTGTAGTCATTAGGCGGTGGTATTTCTGCAGTTATGAGAACTGAACACATGAACGTGTCCATCAAACTGATAACTAGTGAACGAATGCATCCAACAATACATATGTACAGGCAATGAAGCACTGTGATGAAAAGTGAATCAGGTCACAGGATTAAAATTATTGAAATGGTTTGGAAACAGTGAATGGCAAATAGAAACAGATTTTATTTTGTTGAGATGGTGTTTTCAATTGTTGAAATATCAGTCTATTATTGTGTAAATCAGTGAAGCCTTTGTTTCATTCTTCCTAGCGACATCAATGCCACTACAATGAGAATTTCAACGCACCTTTTTTGCTATTTATTGTAGATTTTTTTGTAACTGTGATATTTCTTCTGGATTTTTACCGTGCCTTCGATATACAGTATATTGCTGGTTTGTATATGGCGGCGCATAAGTAACACCCCTTTTACGAAAATTATAAACAAAAAACTATGAAAGGTAAAGAGATTGGGATAGGTGTAAATGACAGAGAAAAACTTAAAGTTTAATTAATATGTGAATATAGAATTATTGAATCAATTTATTATTACTTAATAAGTGCCTCTATATTGGTAGAAATTATTAGAAGAGTAAACCAAAAAATGTATTATATGTATTAAAAGTATATTAAAGTGCAGATTTTAATGTGCAATTAAAATTGCTCAAAAAAGTTTACTTGTTTAATTTTGATTTTAAAATGAGACTTACTTCAAAAACACGCCTTTCATATTTTACTTATAAACACACACACACACACACACACACATATATATATATATATATATATATATATATATATATATATATATATATAGAAATATAAGCATTTTTCTAGATTCTCGAGAATTTTGGCAACACAGTCGTGACTAAAAAAGACTGCATAACGAGTGTCAGCCTCACTAGATGGAGTGATGATACTTTCATGATTTTACTACACGTGTACAGCATATAATTCGTATTACTCTACTGTATGCAAATGTAAATAGTTCATAACTTAGATTAAATATAATGTTTCAAAGAGATGCCATGATATCAAAAGTTTGCTACGGAAATTAAATCCAGTTATGAGAGATTGCCGTTAATTCATAATGATTTTACATGTCAATTCTATTGCTTAGAAATTTTACTGGAGTTGTCGAAAACTGTTCCTACACTTGAATAAAAACTGCTGAAGGTGTGAGTTTATTTGAATTTTATTTTAAGTTTGAGAATAGCTTACTGAACACGCATTAACTCACAGCAAAAATTCATTCAACTGAAAAAGTTTGATCCTAAAATTCTCAATTACAATAAATTTTACAGCCTATAAAGTGAATAAAGAATTCATGTTCTGTGAATCATTAAGCTTCCAAGCACAAGGTTAGTCCACGAAAAAGTTTGAACTTGTCTGAGGTAATAAACGCAAGCGTTAGAAGATGAAAAAAATTATAGACAAGGCACAAAGAGTTTTTGAAGTCTTTAAATGCAGCAGCTTGCGAAAACGTTAAAGCTATAAAAATATAGGAAATTATATTTAGAAGGAGGTACGAATACATCATTAAAAGAAAAGTGATACCAAACGTATATTACGCCCATTTGTAGAAATTATTTTGTAAGTATTTTTATGGCATATAAAAGATAAATTCTGTATGTTTGTTTTCATAACTTTTTCATAATCAGTGGAAAATGACTCCTCCTATTTCACTGCTTATGAAAATAACAACTTTAGAAGGACTTCTGAAAAGTTGATTCGAAGTGTATCGTCCTTGTGGTCTCTTAATGAAGTCTATACAAGGACTTCAGGACTTCAATAATTTTAAGATACGAAGTAAACAACTTTCAAAAATAAAAAGTAACGTTATGTTGAATACTTTACCTAAAATCACAACTTTTAACACAAAAAAGCGAAGAAGCTCCGACTAACGCACATATTGACGTGCTGTACTTAAAAAAAATTCTCCAAATGACGAGGCATGTAAATCATTTCACCTCAGCCTGCATTAAGTTAATATGCCTCAAGCAATGGCACTGGGGAGATTTTCTGTAAAAGTTATGGCCAATCGTTGCTAGAAGTTTAGCGATAGAGTAATTAACTAGACATTTATGGAGACAAAGGACTCGATGATAATG
>VCRD01008654.1:2077-16924 GCA_006783055.1 Trinorchestia longiramus
GCACCGTAACTGCACTTTGTACTGCACCGTAACAGCACTCCATACGGCACCATAAATACACTTTATGCAGCACCGTAACTGCACTTTGTACTGCACCGAAACAGCACTCTATACGGCACCATAAATACACTTTATGCAGCACCGTAACTGCACTTTGTACTACACCGTAACAGCACTCCATACGGCACCATAAATACACTTTATGCAGCACCGTAACTGCACTTTGTACTACACCGTAACAGCACTCTACGCGGCACCTTAAATACACTTTATACGGCACTTTAAATACACTTTATACGGCACCATATATAAACTTTATACGGCACCGTAACTTCGCTCCATACGGGCCCGTAACGAGAGAAGTAAATCGAGTTATGATACAGCACATAAAACAGATTTTGCACCGCGCTCTCAAGTGTTGGTCATAAAGCAGGCGTTCTCTTGTATAGTTCGTAATTTTTGTGGGACATCATAATCCATGTTTAATAAACGTAATGTATTTAATACTTCACATTTTATATCCCATGAAAATGTAATGCACATAACGTATAAATATTTTAATGCATTTCATATTTTAGTAATGAATTATTACTGTTGATTTTAATTTACATTTTATGTTTTCTGAAAGTGTAACGCACATAACGTATATTTTAATTCACTTAATATTTTAGTAATGCATCATTACTGTCGATAGCACTATAAACTTTAACATATTTTTCAGCGGTTCAAAACATGACGATGCAGCTAGTGTCTTCGACGAGTTTCAGCATCCACCTGAAAATTTATGCCCGTAAATAATTGAAGAAAGAACGTTTCATTAAAAAATACTTTGATTGAAGGTTATTTTTGGGGCGCGACTCAGTTTCACCGAAAACTTGACGGCTTCAAAACTGCCATGCTGGAAAAAATACCTAAATTTAATAATAATCTAAGTGACTTTATACACACTAATACATCCTCTGGTCGGAAACAGTTGGTGCATTAAACTTTTAACGTTGGTCGGAAACAGTACGTACGGATAGAAAAAAAGACTAAAAATTTAACTCGCACTTTATACTTTAAAAAAGTATGAAAAAGAAAATAAAAAATTAATTTTTCGAATCTTTTCCGAAACATTAGATATGTATTACTGGAATACGTTAATTTCGAATATTTGAGGGTCAATATTAAATATTTATGTATACACATGTATCGGAATAAATATCAACAATACGTACGATATTTAAAATGTGACAGCAACAAAGGGAGACAATATTAGTGCCCTTTTAAAAATAAAGCTATACTTTATCCTACAGCTACTCGATATAATAGAAAACTTTGTACAATTCCAATGATATGTTACATATTTCAAATATTCAAGTGTTATTACCCAAGTTTCATTACAGAAAATTTTTAAATTTAATATTACTCAATGTCAACATTATTGCACACGATACACCTGATAGAATCAGTTAACTTATATGCAACTACCAGTTGATCGAGCCTTATAGTTCAGCTTCATCCGGTGCCTAGCTTATTGCGTGCTCTGCAATTCATAGATTCAACTGTGACGGCAATCGCAAAGGCAAATGAACTTTATAAATAATAGTCATTGACTTACAAGTGTCACGCAAACGTCCAACACAAATCGGCGTAAACTTACCCTAGCAACAAGTTAAGTTACCTTAAATACACTTATTCCTGTGTTGAACATCCTTAATTATTACCCTAAATACGCCTATTGCTACCATAAATGTCTGCCGTTGCCCTAAGTCTATATGTACCACTAGAGCTCCTGTAATGCGTTTGAAATAATCACGTTTAGCCTTGCTTTTGAAATGCTTCGTGCAAAATTTAGTGAGATTACATAACGAGTAAATGTTAGTAATTTATGCAATATTTTACCATTCAATACACAGTTACCCTAACTAAGCTTACAGTTATTTTAGCTACGCTTACAGTTATTTTAGCTACGGTTAAAGTTACCCTAGCTGTGCCACAGTTACCCTAGCAATGCCTACGGGTACAGTTACCCTAGGAATGCCTACGGGTACAGTTACCCTAGGAATGCCTACGGGTACAGTTACCCTAGCTGTGCCTACGGGTACAGTTACCCTAGCATTGCCTACTGTTACAGTTACCATAGCTGTGACTACAGTTACCCTAGCAATGCCTACGGTTACAGTTACCCAAGCAATGCCTACGGGTACAGTTACCCAAGCAATGTCTACGGGTACAGTTACCCTAGCTGTGCCTACAGTTACGCTAGCTAAGCCTACAGTTATCCTAGCTGTGCCTACAGTTACCCTAGCTAAGCCTACAGTTATCCTAGCTGTGCCTACAGTTACCCTAGCTAAGCCTACAGTTATCCTAGCTGTGCCTACAGTTACTCTAGCTAAGCCTACAGTTATCCTAGCTGTGCCTACGGTTACAGTTACCCTAGTTACTCTCTCCCGAGCAAGATCATGAAAGTTTGAAAGGCTGTGGAAGTCGTGAGCCACACAGGCAGTAACACTGCATCAGTTTTTCCTCCCTACTGAATAAAGATACGAAGTCAACCGCACCTTTCACAAATTGTAACCAATTTAGAGTTTTTTTGTGTACATGATATTCGATAATAATTAAGGTCATGATAATGCCAAAAAAAATGGAGTGCAAGAGTGCACTAGGTATCACCAGCTTGGTCAACTGGTGAGCGAATCTGCTTGCGAGCGGAAAGACCCGGGTTCGAATCCCGCTGCCGACATGGTTGACGCGGCTAGAAATACGGCATGGGACTTGGGTAAACAACCGAATAATTATCGAAGTAATTATCCGACCCAAGAATGGGCCAGAAGGTTCGTTCCTATAGCCTCATTCTATTCTATTCAATTCTAACAGTAAAATAGTTTTGCATCATTTCCTAAATTATTTTATCTGCACATGAAATTTAAACAATCTTGAAGAAGGTAATTGTATTTAATAATGAACGTTATGCTTGAATAATGTTTCCCAAATTTACTTTCTAAATCAAACAAAAGTATCGACTTTGTTGCTAAAAAAGTGTACTGTAATCCTAGTTCATAATCAGGAAAAAAATAGGGAAAAATTGATTAAAAATCTAGACAACGAAATAATACTCACAATACAACTAACATCAGATTTACAACCAAGTTTACAACACGAGCCCGTTCAACAATAACCCGTACAACACGAACCCGTTCAACACGAGCCCTTTCAACACAAACCCGTTAAAAACAAACTCGCTGAACACGAACCAAAGAAAAAAGAAATGTGGACTCGCACAGCCAAAATTTTGTCACAAGAGATCGCCTTTGTTTTTTGCTTCACATTTCCAAATAAATACCAGTGCATCCTCGGCAAATTGTATTTGTTCGTACGCTCCTGCCAATGAATTATTAAGATCTGTTCCCTAGTGAAATGCGTTCAATAGCAGCGAAATAAACTTGTGCTGTATTTCAGCAACGTGAAAATATTAAAACTCGTCGTCCACGCTCAGGAGGATTGATAACGCTTTTCATTTCAATATTAGTCCACATGTTTGTTTCCAAAGTTATTATGAGCTTCTCAACCGTCATGAATAAAAATTCAAATTTAAAATTCACTTTGTGCCAGGCATTACTGCATAAAACTAACAAACTTCAGGAATTGGAATAAGAATTCAGGGTAACTGCATCGCAGAATATTGTTTGTGTTTAAACAAAGATGCAGTAACGCAGCAAGCAATTAGACAAACAAAATAATTAGCTTAGTAAAACACTTCACTGAGGGAGAGTGGGTACGATGAAATGCCAAGTAATTAAAGTAAACAATTAATAATAAGAAATTCTCAAGTGAGCACCACCAGCTTGGTCGACCGGTGAGCGAACCCGCTGGCGATGTAGGAAGACCCGGATTCGAGGCCCGCTGCCGCCGTGGTCAGTTCGTGTACCACCATCGGCGGCTAAGATTACGGCATGGGACTTTAGTACCGACCCAAGAATATGCCAAAAGGCTCCTTCCTATCACCTCATTCTATTCTATTCTTAACATGTTACGCATCACCCGTGGGAGCCGCTGCATCTCGCAAATCGTTACCGTTTTTGAGCGAAATTCATCGAATTTTTTACATTGACTTTCGTTAGCTCTTAAGGCATTGACCTTTTAGTTTTGATTGTTTTTAAATTACTCGATATTGAAGCAAAGGTTAAATGTTTAAAAATAATAAAATAGCTGATGACATATACATCAGTGACACTGAACAGATTAAGGACTTAAGTAAGCGAAGTGGGATAATTATAAAAAAAGAAATTAGGATGTATCTAACAAACGACGCTGGGTTTCACCGAAACGAATATAATAGATCATTAAAAGAGTAAAATTGCGATCTATTAACAAATCAAGACAGCGGAACAAAATTTAACTCTTAATATACATTGTTTAAACTAAAAATATATAACTAAAAAATATAACCTCACACTAACTTATTTATTAGTATTAGCTCACACTAATTTGAAACAGAATTTAACATAGTTTATTATAGTTTGGTACAGTTTACATATATATATATATAAATTTATTACAGGCAATTTTTAATAAAAGATTCGACTAATTTGTACTACGTCGGCTAAACAATTTTAGTTACTCAGTATTCATTTTATTTCATCCTTTCATTCATTGCATTACTGAATAAATCAATAAGTCAACATCCAAACATCGTGTCAGACTAGTCCGTAAATGACAAACATAATAAAAGGACAAACTTATGATCTTTCAATACATAATAACTCAACTGTAACTTGTTCTCAACCAGGTGCATAACAGATCAGTTAATGAAATATTTTTCTGAAAAACTTCCAACAGGCCAATTTTTCAGCAAATTTTTTGAGTGTAAGAACAACGTAAGTCGCTTTCTTCGAGCTCTGTACAATTTTTCAATAGAATAAGGCAATAGAAACAAGTTGTTTGGCCCATTCTTGGGTTGCTACCCAAGTCTTCATGCCGTAGCTACCCAAGTCTTCATGCCGTAGCTACCCAAGTCTTCATGCCGTAGCTACCCAAGTCTTCATGCCGTAGCAACCCACGTCTTCATGCCGTAGCTACCCAAGAATGACGTAATTTGTCTTCTTTTTCAACGTCAAAAGAGCCAATGAAGGTGTGCATTTAAAATTTCGAGATATTTTGGAGGTAGAGCAGAGACCTCTTCATTTTAAACATCCCTCATGACTGAAGAAATCGATATTGGCCAGCCCTTTAAATCGATATTGATACCCAGAGGAAAAAACCTCGGAGAACAAAACCGCTACAACTTCGGCTCCAAGGTCTGGGTGGTCGTAAAGATACAATGAAGCAATCCTTGTATAAAGTTGGTGATATGTTGAAAAGAAAAAATCATAAACAACTGTTGATGGACAACGAGAATTCCACGGACGCTACGAATTGCGAGTCGCTCTTTCCAATTTGCATTTGCCTCAAGGCTGTGTGTGATTTTCTTGCTTTCCCCAGAAGGCAACATGAAAGAAATTCCATTGGCAGTAAGAATATTTTTGTACCTCCGAGGTGTTGATGTGATTTGAAAAATTAATATGATCTGGAACATTTTTATAATTTGAAACATTATATTATTTCGAAAATTAATGTGACTTCAAATATGAATGCCCGAAAAATCTTAGCATGTGCATGCTTTCTTAATTTTTTCGATGTTTCTTCCCTTTCTTTCATTTCTTTGGGGAACTCAACAAAATTGAGATTCTTTAATAGTTATGCATTACACAGAACGGTCCTACATAGAACACACCCTAACCGTTCAGCCACCGCACACAGTGAACAACTGCCAGTTACTTCAATTAGAATGGTAGAATCTTCTAATCATTTCTTCGCTCTGCAGATTTCTCCTACATTTTTTTACTTCTATGAGACCAACACTTGCCTACTATAAATAGACCATGGAAACAGGATTGTTAAGAATATGATGACCTTAATTGTGTATAACTCAATAGAGGATTGGGGCATGTAAATTTAGAATGTTTCAACAGAAAATTAAAGAGCATTTACAACGTAAGATTATTATAATTATTATTTTATCACTATCGTCTTTATTATCGTTAATATCATCTTAATCACTATTATTGTCTGTTAAAATTATACAACTATCATAACTGTTAGTACGGATCCCATAATTATAGAACAATTATTTTTCGTGTTACTGTTGTCATTGAAATGATTATCACCATGTTCCAATTATATACACTTTCATTGAGTCATTTTCAAGACTGGCTACACTAAAGCTCTTTTTTATTCGTTTTTCCCTTGAGTTGAAATTCTGTGTTTTAACTTCGGAGCAAAAGCAAATGAAGATAAAATAAAAGCATATATTGAAGGCTTAGGCAAAAGTTCACATGAATTCACGAATAATCGAATAAAAAAATTCAATTATACGGTTCCAGTTTAGGTAACGAGTTTTTGTAATGAACTAAATATGTATATTGAAATGCAGTTGAAATCATATGAATAAAAAACCTAGTTAAAGAAATAAATACAGTATAATTGCATTCAATAGGACTTGGTTATTGACGCTCTGTCCTATGCTTAAATTCACTATGTCAAATATCAGTGTTTCTGTACATCAGCATCGCCAGTATCCGCTTTTTCAGCATCGGTCATGAGAAATTTGTGGACCATGTGTTATTTTTTAAACGAAACATAGAAGATATTGGACAAAAATTAGTCTTTCTCACTGTACGAGTATCAATACAAGAGTCTTGATAAGAGTGAATTTTCTCCATTGCTCTATTAATAATTATCTAAATTATTGGGCCATAAATCTGGCATTAGAACCCCACTCTCTGAAAAGACATATAACAAGTGAACTTTCTTCGACGAAAAAATATTTACGATATGTGATAGACGACGCAAAATTTTTTTATTACTGAATAATTTTCGGAAACGAAGTGCAGATGTCTATCTAGACAGCGACAGAGATTATGTATTAACATCTTGACAATCCTGTATCCCCCTGTAAGGAGAGAACTAAACAAGAATACAAATCTTCGTTTTCTATTTCTGCCAGAAAAAATCTAGTCCACGCAGTATCCGAGTACATGAAGACAGCATTCAGAAACACTTCCTCCGACAATATCCCACGCCTGCAAGAATAACGCTCGAGAATATCTTACTTTTGAGGGTCCACACTACGGCGGATGTGGAACATCTGTATAGAAAGTAACACCTGTGTATCGACCAGACGCTGCAACGGCCGTGCTGAAGCAAATCGTGCAATAACGACCGCCCAGATAGCGAAAAGGAGGTCATTATTATAAGAATATAAGTAATTATTACGATATTATAAGGTGATAGTGATATCCACACCAGGCAAAAAATATGCATGGTGTTTCTTAAATTATGAAGGGAGTTGTCTCGTAATATAATGAATTTGGGGTGATAATTATTATGGAATGATATAAAAACAGATACTGTCCCTGATTGGAGAAAAAATTTGTGTACTAACACAATGCCTTCAGATTGCATCAAATAGTAACTTCCACAGCCATAATTTTGCTGATTCTATCGAAGTAAATAACAACACAAACTTTAGATGAGGAATAGATTTTGACAATGCCAATATTTTAGTGGCAAATAAAGAAAAATTACGGAATTAAATAGCTATAAAGCACTACCATTTTTTCAAATCGGAATATTTCATGAGAGGAGAAATAATTCTTACTAGACAATAGAAGGGTAATGTAACAATAGCGTTTTGCTTCATAAATATAAATTTGAATGAAAAAGTGATCGTTCATTTGTCGCTGAATATAAAAAATATCAATCTACAATACTTTCACGGCTCAAGTTAAAAACCCTGTATGTGACGTAACAGTCAAACCTCTGATTTCTTTTAATTGACGAGTCCAAGAAGAACTAGTACAACCAAAAAATGTTATATCAGGAAAACTACTATAAAGACATTCTTAAATTATGGGGAAAAAATACTTAATTCAATAAATTCACATGAAATTTGAGCATAATAAAATTATCAGCGAAACGTCCAGTTGTGAGGAAACTTGACAACAAAAAAAAACAATGGCTCACCAAATTCTTCTTTGAAAGAAAATAAGAACCCCAGTATAAACATTTCCAATATCGAAACAACAACTATGAATAAATTCTATTCCCGGCAAACGACGAGAAGGTTAAAGAGGAAGACATATGTATGAAACAGAACTACATAGATTTAGAATTAACACAACAGCTACATACCCGTCTATGCCCTAACAAACAAATGGGTGCAACAAATGTACAAATATAATAGAATTCTTTAGATGTCTGTAAGAATCCTTGAACTGCATCCAAGTCTGTTCTTCAGCAAAATTCTTATGAAGAAGTGCATCATCATCACAACAGTACCCTGGCGCCACAATTCATGAGGCTGCAAGAAAAAAAGGGAGCTGCATTAGAAGCCCTATGCACTGAACAATATTACCGTGTTGAGGGCCATAAAGATGGTGGGACAACTTGATGAGGCCTGATATAGTTGGTGGGAGTTGGAGGAAAATTTTGGTGGCACTGCGCAGGCCGACAAGTAATGGGGCCCTTGGCGAGAAGCATAGCGCCGGAAAATGCGAAAAGAAAGTGTCCCCAATTTGGCAAGGGTCGAGGATAAGCAAAAGTAGGTCCGTGATCATCGCCACCACAAATCTTATCCTAATTGACATTGGGTGGGTTCGTGCCGCTGGCAGCTCGCGCCCGTTGGGCCGTAAGCCTACGACAAAGGTTGCCACACGCTGCCAGATGGCCGAGCGATAGAGGAAAATTATGAAGCTATTAGTGTTGGCCGGTGCGGCAAGTGCCCCGCCAGATGAAACTGGCTCTATAACTTCACTGGGCAGTTGCAACCAACGACCTAACCAAAATTAGGAAATTTAATAAAAACTCTATTGTAGTACAATAAACTACCAGGTCTTAGAGCAATGCATGCAGTAGGACTAGTGCAATTAGCCTAACTTGGATAACGGAATGTACTGAAATGAGCTGATAGGTATTTGATTGACTTCGTAAGAAATTTTATACCTTTTTTGATATTAGAACTAAATTGCTAATTACAAACATTAGAACTTTGATCGCGTAATAAAAACAGCAGAACTATAAAGAGGAAACATATAAAACTGGCATATTTTGACCTTTGCATGAGTCTTTTTGCTAGGAGGAACGGCTTCTTATATCGCAAGATCAGAACTGGAATGAGGTTGAATGCTGCTAAATTACCCTTGTTTAATGCAAGGAATACTGAAGGCATCCAAAATTCGCTGAAGAACGGCCTCCTATTTCGACAAACGCACAAATATTGAACTTCCGTAATCTAGATAGAAGAAAATAATTCACTAAATTAAGTATCATGTTACACTGACTGGAAGATTAACAAAATTAAACGTTCGTAGCAGTTTCCTGTTTGAGGGAAGCTCCCCATTAAAATGATTTTCGTTATTTTCTTTTTAATGGTCACATGAATTAAACTCAAAGAATTTGCCTACTTTTTCTTCCCATATTTTAAAATTGAAACACTTGACAGTGATCGCTCCCAGAGTTGTACCTGCAGCAGCGACCGCCGAATGAGACTCTTATTCAGAAAACGAATTAGTTTAAACCAATTGAAAATCTTCATGAAAACAGGGAATTCATAAAAGCGACTAGGGGCAGGTTTCTTGATCTGATATATAAGAGAAAAAAATTTACTCGAGCCAACAAAAACGTCATATTGACGCGTTTCCCTCTAGCCTCATCACTGATCATTATTCTGGGAAAACTTTCTATCAAAAAATTGTAATTTATCCTAGAACTTATTATGCTCGTTTCATATAAACATGCATTTCCAATTTTTCATTTTGTAAATTATTTCGGTTAGAATTCCATATCCATTTTTTAAATTTCGGCTATTTTAAATAAGTAAATAAAATGCTTAAGTAAACGAAGTTGATAATGAGAATCAGATTTTATAAAAACAAGAGTATTTTAAGTGAATCAACCAGCTTCATTAATACAAGGGAAAAAATAGAGTTCATCATGGAAATGAAGCACATTTTGTAATACACGTAAAATTGGAATACAAATGTACAATCACGGCACGTCATTTACAATCGCATGCAATCTGCTATTTGGTTAATTAAGCCTTGCACTTTAATGATTTGTTCAAGTAATTAAAAAAAATTCGTTGTTTTGAAAAACAAGCTCAGCGCGGTATGTTACAAAGCACATTCCAAGTACGTAGATGTGTGATTTTTTGAGATAAGGGATTTTTAATTAATTAGGTAGCAAATAAGAAAAAATAAAAGTAGTAACCACTTTTGGCATCAGGTGTAGCGACCAAGAAACAAATTCATACAGAAAATGCACATGGGTGTGAAACAACATTTATTCCCTACACATACTAGGTGTTCTCACTATATCTGCACACGTTTTCCGTATATGTATCTCATCAAATAATTCTAAGAATTAGTTGCTCTGAATACCATAACTTCTAGCACTTCATAAGAATTGGTTTGAGTACTTAAAGAAGGAAGTTTGGTTAGTTTGTAATGTTTAAAAAAGATTAAAACACCTTCAACCATCTACCACGCATCGAAAATTGCGTTACTTAACATTCTCTTCATGTAACCTCAGTTCAAGGCGAAGTTAAGACGAGATGAGTTTTTTTTTTAGAAAGTTCAAGCTTCAGGTATTGTTTCTACAAGTCCGCTGCGTTTAACAGGACATTTCAAAGTCGATCATTTTCCACGAGGCTTCGAACTAGTGCCGTAGTGTGTGGGGAGCACAATGTCATAATAGCAGAGGATTTAACGAAGCTAATCCAAGCAAGTAATTTGGATGAGGCGGCCGAGAGGAAAATTCCAGACCGGATTAAATACACCAATTCCAGGGGGTCCGGAAGAAAACCGAAATGCGGAAAACGAAGCCACAAGAAAATGTGTGGTTTAAAAACATGTATGGGTTCTGCAAAATAACAAAAAACTGCTACCTACAAATTCAACTACAATTTTCAGTCCAGAAAATAAGCTTAACTCTTTACTAATCACATTTTAAAAAATGAAACAAGCACACGCTGTTCATTGGCTGATGACACTGCGGGCAGCGTGTAAACAAGCAGAACCGTAACGTGTTCTCCTGTTGAGTGCAGTGCTGGCTTCATAAACACCTTAGCTTTTGTTGTAGTGCACTTTTGCAAGCAGCACTTCAGGGTCCAGTGGCACGGTACAGTAAAACTACATCGTTGTTTCACGACGAGTTTACAATGAAGAAATGAGCTGCAAGATTATTTAAAAACGTTCACTGACAAGTGTAACTGGGACAATCGCAGACCGTCAAGTTCTTGTGTGGTTGGAAATCGACACAATTTTCAGGATGTAAACGGTAAAAAACCTATGAATATCACAAGTAGCTCATAGCAATGGCAGTGAAAGAGCAAACGCTTATATTTGACTAAGCGATAATGTTAAGTTTTTCCTCAATCTACGAGAACTCGGATGAAAATCAACACGATTTGAGAAGAAACTTGATTTTCATTGTGAGATCGACTTAGTCTAAAACTATTACAGCTCATCCTTGCATCAACAAAATTTTCTGTATAAGTTGTAGCGAGAATTTCAAAATAGCTGCCCTGAACATCGACAGTAATTCATATTTATTACGCTGAAAATTTTCTCGGTTCTAAGACCATTCCTACAAAAGCAGTCACTACAGCAGTCTGCTAACGCATTTACTATCTCGTTTGTTGTGATCAATTAAAATCATTTAAAAGACTACCTAATTTTTTCGAAGAAGAAAGTAAATTTCTGAAATTCTTAGGTCGAACGAACTGTAGCCAGAGCTTATAAATTTGTTTTTCTCTTACGTTAATCGAATTTCGCGTTAATTGCGCTCCTCGCTTCAAACACGAGCAAACTAATCCAAGGTCACGTTAATCTGATTAGTCTGTGCATCCTTGGGATGCAGTTAAACTCGCTGGAACGCAGGAGGCTTACGACTATTAAAGGTCGAATACACAATCCAGCTTCGAAAGCTCGAACACAATATACAGACGCTGCGAAGCGCGTTGTCCCGAGACAATGATCTAGCGCAGTACCACAATAATGGTGACACAATAGACCCCACGCTGGTAGTGACAGAACAATTAAGAGATTCCAATAGCAGTATTGTACATCGCATGATCGCTTCTCAGGACATGGAGCGTAACACAATCTCCAGGCGAGAACCAAATGAGACAGACAGGATGTCTTTGGTGCGAGGCTTTCCATGCAAACGTAACTGTTTTCCAGCATCACTTAACAAACAGATGTACGTTCACTTTCCAGCGATGCAAAAGCAGCGTAGGGGTGCATACAATTTGTGCCTTTAATCGTAGTGGTTGATACAATTCATAGAACTTTGGATGCGACAAGTTTTGCATAAGAATAATAACGGTACATGTACTTTTAGGAAACACATTCAGTATACTTCGTAAGGGTTTCTTTTTCTAGATTCGTAACGATACATTTGTTTGATGAAAAGACTAAGTGAAGTTTCATTTTTCACTAACGATGAAGTAAAGAAACCTTTCACATACTCCATACGAGCGACTAAGTTTAAGAAACAAAACTAAATGAAAGAGGTTATCCACTTCATCAAAAACCCTGTTTCTTCATTAAATGATTCCTTAATGCGAGATGAACAGTTCAGAAATGTAAGTAGTTAAGGGATTCCTTCAGTGAACTCTGAATTAGGCTTCAAATATGGAAGCCTCTGGAACAAGAAAAAAGCTAACGTAATAAGGTTAGTTCTTCCAGGCAAGTTGCAAACTGCAAAAAGTCTTACAAGTTAAGAGGATTTCCGTCCATAGGTCTGCAACTCAGAGAACTGCTCGAGAGTCGGACGGGATGAAAACGTTATGGACAAAGAGTGAATGAAGAAATCTTTCTACTACCAACGAGTTGTAATGTAATGGGTATTTGATATAATAGATATTAGATGCAATAGATACGTCACGTAACAGATACCTGATGCTACAAAAACGTCAGGGTAATTAAGCAGAATTACCCCAAATAATTGCGGCTTAAAGTTGCAGTTATTCTCACTTAACATAAACATGACTTCAAAGTCGATATAGAAGTTGGACTGCAAGTGAAATGAAATTCCCTCCAATTGAGGAAGGTAGCCAGTTCGATAATTATATTATTGAATGAAATAGAATCATTTTAGTTCTTTGCTTCTGAGTTCTTATAGCTTAACCTCTCTTCATTAAGCTCATCTAGCACATCTACGAGCCTCTACCTCAAGTCGCACCCCAGAGGACGGGAACAGTCGCTGGGATCATCACTACTATTCGTACGATGTTAGCGTTAAGAATTGAGAACCTAATGTATACATAGGGTATACTCGATAAGCTTATAAGAAATTATTATTATTATTTATTTCTTTCATAGCACGGAGGACCAACTTGCTTGGCCTGCCTTGATCTGTCGGACTGTTCGATCAGCCAACACCGGGGCTCGAACTCCGCCCCAACGCTAGTCAGTGGTTCAGTCGGCATACAGCGCCGCCAATAACTGATCACCTAGCAAAGCGTATATCACCTAGCAAAGCGTATATCACCTAGTAGTTTAACACTAGTTTAAACTACTAATCAACACCTAGTGTCCCTACTTGTGCATGATGGTACACGCACTATACCTGCATGCACTGTATACCAGAGTACACCTGGTGTCCTAGGAATACCTGAATAGACAGGAATAGACAGGAATAGACAGGAATAGACAGGAATAGACAGGAATAGACAGGAACAGACTGGATACCTGGAACAGACTGGATACCTGGAACAGACTGGATACCTGGAACAGACTGGATACCTGGAACAGACTGGATACCTGGAACAGACTGGATACCTGGAACAGACTGGATACCTGGAATGCGTGAATGCCTGGAATGCGTGAATGCCTGGAATGCGTGAATGCCTGGAATGCGTTAATACCTGAAATGCGTTAATACCTGAAATGCGTTAATACCTGAAATGTGTGAATACCTGGAATGTGTGAATACCTGAAATGTGTGAATACCTGGAATGTGTGAATACCTGGAATGTGTGGATACCTGGAATGTGTGAATACCTGGAATGTGTGAATGCCTGGAATGTGTGAATGCCTGGAATGTGTGAATGCCTGGAATGTGTGAATGCCTGGAATGTGTGAATGCCTGGAATGTGTGAATGCCTGGAATGTGTGAATGCCTGGAATGTGTGAATGCCTGGAATGTGTGAATGCCTGGAATGTGTGAATACCTGGAATGTCTGAATGCCTGGAATGTGTGAATACCGAGAATACGTGGATAACACAACCTATTGAGGGCTTCAAGAAATAAAGTCAAGCGGAAATCCAATATAAATCGATGATGTGTGCAAATAGACCGGATTTCCTCACACAAATTTTGAGATTGCAGACCGTTGTGTGGTCCTGGCAATCCCTGGGATTGCAGACTTTAGTGTAGTTTCATTCATCTCTAAGAGTGCGCACTTGAGTGTAGTCTCAGCAATCCCGGGATTGCAGGCTTGAGTGTAGTCTCAGCAATCCCGGGATTGCGGACTTGAGTGTAGTCTCAGCAATCCCGGGATTGCGGACTTGAGTGTAATCTTATCAATCCCTGGGATTGCAGACTTGTGTGATCTCAGCAATCCCCGAGATTGCAGACTTGTGTGATCTCAGCAATCCCCGAGATTGCAGACGGTGGTGCTGTACTAGCAAGACAAAACACGCCTGTAATCAAATGTTCTACAACAAAAGCCGTTGCCGCAATCCATCACAGCTTGACGGTGCAGGGGTTCCATCTCTCTTAGTAGCTGCCAGCACCACACACACCACACACACACCACAC
>VCRD01008658.1:0-16912 GCA_006783055.1 Trinorchestia longiramus
ATATATACACACATACATATATACACACATACATATATACACACATACATATATACACACATACATATATACACACATACATATATACACACATACATATATACACACATACATATATATATATATATATGAATATACATACACATACATATGTGTATATGTATATTCCTAAATATACACATATTCCTTCAGTCCAAAAATTCACTTCAGAGCTTGGGCTGCAAAACAAAATAAACTTCCTTGACGTCCATATCAAAGCAAGGCCAACAACTACGAAACATCAGTTTATCAAAAACCAACCAACGCTGGCATCTACCTACACGCTAACAGTGGAACTCCTCAACGGTACAAAGATAGTACCATAAAAGCCCTGATTCACCGCACCTAGAAAATCTCTTCATCGTGGCAGGTCGTTCATAGCAGCATTGTAAAATTGAAGCAAGCATTCATCAACAATGGTTATTCCAATACCCTGTTCGACAATCTTTAGAGGAATTATCTGCTAAAAGTAAACTGCAGCACAAAGGAAGAACCAAATCGCATCACCCACACAGTTCATTACCTAAATCAATATTCATTAGCATATAAAACAGACGAACGCATATTGAAGCAAATCATAAAAAGAAACACGAAATGTAATTCTGATAATGAACACCTCCGTCTCATAATATATTATAAAAGCCATACTATCGCGAGCCTCGTATCTAAAAATAATCAAAGTGCCAAATTATCAGAGCTAAAACAGACTAACGTCGTGTACGAGTACAAATGCAGCCATGAGGACTGTGAGCCTCATAACCGCTCGTACATTGGCGTAACAACAACCACCCTTTCCCGACGCCTGACTATGCACTTTGGTTCTGGAGGTCCTAAAAATCACGAAATGGAAGAACACAACGAAACTCTTCCCCGGGAAAAACTAGTAATAAACACAAAGCTACTGCGACATGAACCCGAGTACAACCGTCTGCAAATTCTGGAAGCATTATTAATTCACCAAAAGAAGCCGTCAATCAACAATCAGTGCACCAGAAAACATCGCATCCTTAAATTGTTTTAGCCGACTGTACTTTCGAAGGCAACAGTCTTCAAAGTCTACAAGCCAACTTCAGAATTCCGCAGCTCACATCGCAGCCAGCAACAGCATGAAGAGGATGGATAGTCTGCTGTATTCTCCATAGCCTGAAGATGGCGAACGATCGCCGAAACGCGTCGCAAAACCCCTTTTTGGACTTGACTATTGCTAATATCTTTGAAATTTTAGACCCAGAAACTATTTGTAATTTTAGACAGACTGAAAAGCTTAATAAAAAGCNTATATATATATATATGAAACAGCAAAAGCTGTTCGAATAATTGTCTGACCGCTTCAATAATTCAGTTTGTTTACCTCAAAACGAACATTTGAAAACCCCGGGACTCTTTAGAATTGTTACTTTACTTTTGTTGTCCGTATGGGTAGAGCGATGGTGGTTGATCACTGATCTAATAGTGCAAAAGTAACACTTTTCAACCGTCTAGTATTTACATAGTAGTAGGAGCTCTTCAGGTTTGCTTTTACATTAGCTGCAACTGCAACTTTTCAATTTCGCTTTCTAAATCTTATCGTTTGCTTCATGGACCTACAGGTGTGAATGTGTTCTGGATTCAGTTCGGTATCTTCCCAGTGTTGTGTGCAACTGTAGCGTGACATTTGTTACGTCTAATTTCTTGTACAAGCCATTGAGAGTAACTGGTTGGTTTCAGTTGCGCTGTTAGAATATGCTGCATGGCTCTAGCAATTTTCTCTTGGCATTATGAAGCAATCCGAAGCTTCAATGTGTCTAAGTAGTCCTTCGTAGTTGAAACTGACGAGTTTCTTTCGAAAATAAGCTCGCCCATGAGTAGCCAGGGACGTCTTTGTGCTAGACTCATGGACTCTAAGAACGAACTAAATTATCTAGAGATTTAATTTGTCCGCAACCTCTACACCGTTTAGTTTGACTTCAGGGGTCATAACGACGAGGTATTTAGTATATTTGGTAGCTTAGTAGGTTTAGTAAAGCAATAAGCTTATTTGCAAGTGCTTAGCTTTGCCGAGAAGCCAAATCCCCGTAGGGAAGGATCGATGTCACCCACAATAATAGTGTGTGGGTACTAAGGAAATTCTGAAGTACATTAGTTTTTGCACTCTTAAAACTCCTATAAACGAGTACAATTTTGATAGTTCTTTGCTGTCCCTGGATTGTGATATGTAGCCCCTCTATTTTTTTCTGTCCCCTGCTTGATTTTAAATTGAGGTTACAGTTTTACTTCAACGTAAATTATGGAAGTACCATCTCTTTCATTCTTCAAATATTTGTGGATATTATGGCAAACAGCTTTTAATGAATCTTCCATTTTAAATCTATATTGTTTTTCTTTTAAATATAAGACTTATTTCTTAGAGGCTATACGAGTGCTTTAAAAAGACGATGTTTCTAGAATGAGTAGGGTGAAGCATTCTCCTGTCTGACATGAATTTCATCAGTCGGTTTTCCCATAAGAACTGGATGCAGAGACCGGAACTGGATGACCAGGCGGTAACTGGACGTTTACGTGGGCATAGAATTCAGCAATAAAAACTGAAACAAGCCACAGGATTGCATTCTATTCAAACAAGAACATGACAGAAGTGTACAAAAACAGCAATGATGTACGAACCTTTATGATGTGAAGTGAGGGTACTTGCAGCAGTTTGGAAGGCTGGCCACAATGCCGGATTACCAGGTCGGGTATCGGAAGCCACTGCAATTAACCAATAAATGAAATGCATTAAATTTCAATGTGATATGTTTGTTACAAAAAAGTCGACCACATGCTCATAACATCAAGATTCCAAGTCTCACTCAATGTAATTTTCCAGGTCGGCACACCAAGTTTACAGTGTGACTTCAGGGGATAGGGTTCTGGTCAAGCAAGAAAAAACAAGCGCACAAAGTACTTATTAGGTGCACAAGTATAAGAACACCAAAATAGGTTCATCTCCGTTGCATCAGCCCACCTTCTGTAGCTGTTAGGATTAAGCAGTAATTTTAAAAATAAAATTAATACGGCCTATGCAATGACAAGAATTTATGATCACCAGCAGCCAACATTACAATACAAGCTGTGGTTTTCCTGAATGCAAACCACAGTACGAGCAACAATAATACAAAGTGTATCACAGCTTCTGAAATACTAAACAACAGGGAACCGAGAAGCACAAAGTAGAATGGAGATCAAAGAAACTCCTCTCACATCTCATCACCTAGTTTCATTCAGCCATCATGAAAATGTTCTCTTCACAGAAAACTGGTTATAACACTTCAAATACTTGTCTAAAATAAAAATTAGATAAACTATCAATATAATACTTGCTTTTTTTTGTTTCGATGAGACTATTATTTATACAAGCAGTGGGTACCATTTTAATATTGCCAACCAGTATACGCATATTTTAGAGTGAGTAGTTCCTGGTTAGTACAGTGTTCCCTCACTTACCGCAGTCGCTACGATCCGAGACCACCCGCAATACGCGACGTGGGGACGCTATATTTATTTAAATTTCACCCAAAAATAACAATATATTATAATGACGCAATCACGATAGTTCGATGGTAACGTGAAATGGAAGAGCGGCGAGGGAAAGCTCCGCTCGAGCGAAAGAAAACAAGATGTGACGGTTACTGAGCCAATCAGCGAATGGGATACAGAGCAGCATTCTTTGGCTGGTAGCTTTCCATCAGTCAATCAATCGTGTGTTGTTTCCCATCTCACGTCGGCAAGTAGCGTCTCAAGCGGCCGCTGCGTAAATCCTACAGTTCGTTTTTGGTGTATTCATTCGCTGAGCAAACACGCTATTTACTGTAAATCGTAATTTTTTATATATATTTTTGTGTTAAAATCAATGTTTAATATATTTTTATACATTCTTTTGTTTTATAACGCGAAATTCGTCAAATATATACATTACTGTAAAACACATGTATGGGCAGAACAAGTACCGTAAAAAGCCACGAAACAGCGAAAATAATACGATATACTTTACATTAATATTTCTCGAAAATCCGCGAAATAGCGAGTCCGCAATAAACGAAGCACGACGTAGCAAGGGAACACTGTATTTTCAGTAGTAATTTAGAAAATAAAATTAATAAAAATAAGATACAAAAATGTGGATGACTGAAAAGAAAAGTCTTCTAGTCAGTGGCAAAAGGTATCTTGTCAATGATAAAAAGATCTTGCCATCTATGAAAGGGATTTCCAGCAGATTGAGTTCATCTCCCTAGAAGGAACAAGAATAGAGTAGAATAGAATAGCATGAAGCTATAGGAACGAACCTTCTGGCCCATTCTTTTGTCAGATAATTACTTCGATAATTATTCGGTGGTTTACCCAAGTCCCATGCCGTATTTCTAGCCGCGTCAACCATGTCGGCAGCGGGATTCGAACCCGGGTCTTCCCGCTCGCAAGCAGATTCGCTCACCAGTCGACCAAGCTGGTGATGATCACCAGCAGCCAACAAGAGTGCAAGAATAACTCATCAAGATTTATGAATATCTCAATCACTAACGATGTTACCCAAGAAGGGTTTTTTGACAGACAATGAGTAAACCAGAAATAAAAGCCATAAGCTAATAATGAGAAACTTCATAACACCCCGGGCTCTAACCTTTCCACTTAAAATTGCTGAAACTCAGAATGACCAGCCTGTAAATACTACTTTTCTTAGCACCAAAAGCAAAATCAAAAATAATCATGATAAATACTACATAAGCAATCACCCAGTTCTATAAAAGACTGATTCTATAACACCCTTACCCTCTGATGCTTGCGTATGATTGCAATGCAAGCGAGTGACAAATACAGGTGTGTATGATTGAGGTGTATGTGCTTCATTGATGCCTTTTCAATAGATGGCATGGGACTTAGGTAGTAACGGAAGAATGAACCAGACAGCTCGCTTCTGTTGCTATTTTCTATGTATTCTATTTGACTTGAACAATTTGACAGTAGGTACACAATACGGTCAGCTCAGCTCTACGGGATGCTTCAATATTACAGTCGAAATGACCTCCAGAAACATTGTTAAGCATTTCATAGGTAAAATAATTTCCAACTTTGACGCTCATCTCAGCAGGTGCTTCATCAATAGACCTAGTTTTTGGTCAATTTTCAGATTTGACTCAAAATAGTTTCCAAAATTCATATCGGATGTCTAAAAATATCATTTCTGCTAAGAATTAGTAGTGTAAAATACAATTCTTTATCATAGAGATTACCTGAATGTCAGTTCTGAACACCAAAACTGATGCCAGACATAAGAATCTTCCTATTCTATCTACAGCAGGAAAATAAAGTTACTGTAGCTAACACTGGAATTTCATCTTTGATATACATTACTTTTATATTTCAAATAAAAAATACATGCTGATTAGGGCTTCTATCAAAATAAATAAGCATGTCTTTAAAAAGCATATTTTATTTTCCAAGAAATCTGAGCAAAGTTTAGGATTGGAAGCTACTTTCTTTCAGATAAATTGATCAAATAATTTATAGAAAAGAACTACTTTTAGCAAGGAATGAATCCTTTTTTTCATTATTAGTAACATCACAATTGATACAAAAGTAGTGAAACAAATTTTCCTGTAACCCTCACAGGAATTACATTAATTTAAGAAGCACATACTTGCCACAGCACCTGACTTCAGACTGTGTACTGCCACTCATCAAGAAAGCTTCAGAAATTATGAAAAGCTCCTCAAATGAGTCACTGGTGCTCTTGCCTAGTCTTATCTAACATAGCACTAATTAAAACATTCCCTCAGCAGTTATTAAAGCAAGTCAAGTTGCTCCAGATGAATTTTAACTTTTGAAATTGATAACAATCATTTTAGTTACTAGATACCACTTCAAAGGATGTTAAAAATACTTGTAGCTTTCAATAATAAGCTGATAATTATCAATATCAGCTTAATATAATGGCAATAAGTAATAAAGAGTTATTCACAAGTAACCTAACTTTATCTTCATTAAAACCTTCAGTAGAAGTGAAATATGTAGTGTGTCAATTTTAGCAATGTCGGAAAATGCGCAATTTCATTTAACATAGTCATAGAAAAGTAACTGGTATGAGGAAGTCAAGCATTTAATGCAGTCCCCATGCATCACAGGCAGTGACAGCAAACACCACATGGGTAGTGCACGGAAAAGAGCGTGGTTACTGCTCAGCACCAAATAAAAACAACCACAATGACGGACAGCTGTACTCAAATCTAACAACTAAAGTATGTCAAAGTTTTTAAAATAGGGTGATTGAATGTATACTCACTAAGGCCTCCATCAGGAAACGAATCTACTATTGAACATCTTGTGACTAGAACAGCAAGACTTTGAAGACTTATGGCTTGCTCTGCACTATTCTGCAACCACCTTCTCACATTTGTTTTTGAATGAATTAATAGAACAGCACCTAACATTCTGTCCACAATTCTTTGGTTGAATGTAAATTTTCTGTAAGTCTTGATTAAATTTTGTAAATTTTCAATCTATGGCCCCTTATCTTGTCATTGCACTCCAAACAAAGAATGGATTTTCATCTAATCCTTCATGGCAAAGAATTGCTTGAAACAATTCAATGATATCATTTCTATGTTTTCTTGTTTCCACAGTCACCAGATTTGATTTTTCAAGCCCACCTTCATTTCATTTTGTATATCTGAGTTACTCTCTTTTCTACCTTTATTATTTACAGTTGGTTGATCAGTGTCCACACTTCACAACAATATCCACAAGAGGTCTTGCAAGACATTTATAAAGGTTTACAATATTATACTTAGTCTTTTTATCTCATAGTTCCAGCTATATACAGTAAAAGTCTTTTTAACCAGCACCCATGGGACTTTGCAGTCACTGATTAATAGCCTCCAAGTAACCACAAACAATTCATAGGCATGCTAGACATAAGAGGGAAACAATAAAAATTGCTTAAAGCAGTTAAAGAAGAAAAATACAATGAATAAATACATAAAGCTTGGCCAGCGAGTCATTGGTGAGCTATTAACCTATCAGGTATTAATTTTTTTGCTCTACATCTCCTTTAATATCATCTTCTAGTCTAGAACTATTTCTCTCAATATCAAATCTGAAGTGAACTGCTTAATGTCTATTCAAATTAAGTGTCATTTACCACTCTAATGACTATCCAAACTTATTGTTAAAATCATCCTGTAATACTTCTTCCATAGTTACACACCTACAAAATAATTTGATGTGAGCATATCTCAGAAAATTTGAATTGATATTAGCATTGATATCATTCACAAAAACAATGAAAAGTGTGGACCCATTACTGAACCTTATGGGACATTGCATGTGACTGATGTTCACTCCAGTTCATTTCTTTTTATTACTACTCTTTGTTTCCCATTTTTCAACCATTTGATTAACAGAATCCTGATGATTTTACAAAGCCTATGGCTTTTAAGTTTAGATATTAAGCTGCAATGTGAGACTTCATCAGAAGCATTGATGAAGTTTATGTAAAAAGCCTCCACTGGTCAACCATCATCAATGGAATGTGTAACACTTTCTGAGTTAAAATAAATTAGTAAGGCAGGATTTCTACAGTAGGAAGCAATGATGTGTCTCATTAATAAGTAAGTGAGTGAGCTAACATGCCAGTTATTATTTATTTCTTGCTAAAAGTCCTAACTTGGCAAGCGAGGCTAACAAGGTAATAACTGCTAATATAAATTTTATTATAGCGTTCATTTCTTCTTAATTCAGTATTTGCTTGTTTCCTATCATCAGGCATGAAAAACTTCAATCAAAAACTACACCTGATGGTTCTTCACAAAATTGTTTCATTTTCTTCAAAGTGATAGTATGAATCTGGTCAACTCCAGAGGCCTTTACTAGATCCTGCTTCAACAAATCTCTATATTTTGAGGGTCCTAAGAGAAACTTGTTCAATAGTTCTGTATCTTCTACACATTTTCATTGCAACAAGTATTGTATCTTAATTGTCAGTGGTAATAGCAGATTAAAAATATTTAATTAGTTAAACAGCCATATGAAGGTCTGTTTCATCATTTACTAATATTAAGGATCTAAAACTCTCCTTGCTATTCAAATAAACATTTCATTTTTGTTGATATTTTTAGCATTACCTTGCCATTAAAAATACTTCTGGTCTATTAAATAAAACATCTGTAAGTTTTAAAAGAAAATCAGAACATTACCAATGCCAAATTGAGATATTTTTAACATATATATAAATATACATCAGATTTTTTCCCTATAGATCTTACATTAAAATGTTATTTTATAATTAAAACTAATATTTTAACTCCAACTTTTAATAATTAGTAAAGAACTATAATTCTACAGTCTTAGTTCCTGCAATGAGAGGACACATAAATTCTCCAACAACAATTTTGGTACCAATAAACTTCCAGAAGATCTTCTCAATAATTAGCTTAAGCTCAAGCTATTGGCTAACAATATTTAAAGCATTGTTCTCCATTTTTTGTACTATTTAAACCAATTTTCTAAATGCAAGTAGCCAAACTAAATTGTTAAAGGCCCACCCTGACCAAAACACAAACCATGCTCTGACTACAGGTTTAAATTTTGCCATTATAGATCTGTCCACATTCCCATCAGCAACATAATTCAAACTACTTGAACTCTTTGCACACTAAGACAAAAATCCTTTTTAAAAATTACTTCAAGTTATAAATTATCTGCGCATTTATCCAAAACATAACTCAAAATCCAAACACTTCACTAACATTACAAAATACTCAGAGATAACCCATCTAACAATGATTTTCGTTAAATTCTGCTCCATTACACATAAAAAGCTTACCTTTATATAATACAGCTAAACATTGTGCTGCTCCTTGGAAAGAAGCATATAACTTCTGGAGTGTTGCTTCTGAGTTTGTCACAAAAACAGCTTCAACATCACCACGCTGAATATCTAAAAGAGTTTGTTGTTCCCACGGAGACCACTCATTGAAGTCTTCATCATTATTTCTCGAATCACTCATTTTGATTCTATCGAACAGCAATGCAAATTTTCTCCACCTACAACAGGAGTAACGAACGTTGCTGGCAAGACAACCAGGGATACATGTTCGAGCTGAGTTGTCTGCTCAGCTGGTAGTCTCGTGTTATGCTTTACTTAGTATTATTGTTCCAATATTGTGAGTAATTTTCCTCGCAAGATAAAATACACACTTTTCGTTCAATTAAAATTCTATAACGCCTAACCTACTTAATAACTTATTGCTAAAAGTCAAAATTCTAAATTATAAAAAGGATTTTACATGAATCTCTCCAAGGTTTACATATAAATCATCATTACTGGAGAAGTAACCGTGAAGAAAGGTTGGCAGCCCGAAGTGTCACGCCTAGTTAACAACTCCACATTTGAAGAGAACTGCTGGTGAGTTGGTACATGAATTTATTATTTTATACGTTCTGTGAAGTTTTTCGCAATATTAAAGTTTCTTAATCACAATATATATCTTAGGCTTATCAATATCGGGAGAAATACTGCGTGTTAGTGTCAACCCTTTTGTTCGGCGTAACCAACAGCAAAGGAACAAATGTGTATTGCTGCGGTTCCAGACAATCCTCCAAGACGATGTAAACAAAATGTTCATTGAAATGGTTCGTTAATTTTTTCCTAGAAGAGTAAATGTAAAGTCGTCTTTTTATGAGGTGTAAAATTGTTCGATTTTAATTTATTTAACATTTTGCTCGATTATTTAGCATATTTTTACTGTTAATGTGCAGTAATGCATCAGATTATTTATCACAGCTAATAAAAACAAGAACATCTTCCGTTATGCATTTAGTCGGATGCGTCTACATTATTATTGATGTGTAAATTCAATTATCTTGTTCCGCAACTACATTGACAGCTCTGTCACAATAAAATTGTGAGAAAGTAAGCCTTCTAATCGAGAAACTGTAGCTTGTAGTTCAACATACCGTGCAAATATTCGCACTATGAAGTGCTCGAATGCATTTCTAACTTCTTAAAGACTGCTGATGAACTAGAAAAAAAATTGTGTTTTGTTTACGTTAATCATACAAGCCCCATTCAGTATATCTTTTTACAGCATCGCTCTAAGTCACTAACCATTGAAGCAATTAAAATTAAGATGTTTACATAAATCTCACATTCACTAAATTCTTTACATTTCTGAACGCCTGGCAGATTATAAAAACGTAGAAGAAAAACTGCTCAATTGTCTGGCTTGATTAAACAAAAGAGTCATACATTCCTGCTTCAAAACTTTATAGACTTGCTATAATAATAAAATTCAAATGAGAAGTTAAAGCTGCTATTACACAAGACATAGATCCTTAGCTTTGGTCGTCAGCATGCTACATTTGGCCCCTCCTTTGCTAAGAAGGCCAGTTTCTATCGCTTGGTGCATTTTTCATGACTGCTTATAAATTGATTGCTGAAATGGAGGCTAATTATTTCATATAGGATTATTTTATTTATTTGACAAAATAAATTTGTTCATGTGTAATGAGGTTTACGTATTTCATACATTGGATTTACCAGGTTCTTATAAAACGCGTTTCACATTCATGATACATTTTGTTCATTTCTGTGGGTAGCATCACAACTTCAGAAATCGTAAAAATCCCATGAAAATTAGGGGAGGTTAAACTACAGGAGACAACAGATGTTAATGTGTCATCATAAAAGAGCAGTTTTTTTCCTTATTACGATGCGTTAGTGATGGTTTGGGTTGTAGTTCTTGAGGAGGTTCCATCTCTGAACGAATCCATATTATAAAACTGCTATCCTAATACAGAAATGAAATGAACAAAAAGTGTACGCACCTCTGACACGTATTCAGATAGGATGAGGAAGTAGCAACCATTGTTGTTGTATGATGGTAGTAAACAGACAATAGTCGCAGTGCTGAGTGTGCAGTAGTGTGGTCGTTCAACTCTACTACATAGTATGTCAAATTGTTTAGACCAGGGGTTCGCAATCGTTTTTTCTGTCGTGTTTTCCTGCACACAGTTCAGCCATCCAGATTTTCCCTTCATGTGCACGAGGGAAAGAGTATTCAAAACACACAGTGACTATTTACTAATTTATTTTTAAATGTACAAATATATTGATAAAGATGTAGTTACCTACATAGTAAACCGGATAGAGAGCAGTTGATAGCTACTAACTGCATAGCCTTAGACATGAGAAACTACAGCTGATATTTTGTTATTGCTAGTAATCAGTGTAATAAACTACAGCTGATATTTTGTTATTGCTAGTAATCAGTGTAATAATTCCCCTCCTCCCCCCCGGCGGTTAAAATCTCCTCCGGTTTGTGACTCACTGGTTTAGAATGCTAGATAACAGCGTGATGCATGTATACCTACAAAATTAAAACTCCTAATTACTGAAATATTATTTATTTCGAGCTCTTTATGAAAAATAAGGTATACGATGCAGAACAAGTTAACAAGCTACACTCAGTGTGTATGTTGCAAAGTTTTCGTATTTGTTTTCTTGTGTACATACCTTGTCCCATTTCGACTGGAGTGATCTATTTTGAGGCTTGGAGTAAAGCTAACTTCAGCCAGAAAAAAAAAATCTCAAAGAATAATCAAGTGTTAAGATCTGGTGATGAGAGAGACCACAGTTATTAATTACACAGACTGTGCCTCTACATTACTCAAGCGTTCAACAGGGGCTCCATTCTGTTGCTTTATTACGCGTACACAGTTTTTCTTTATGTGAAAGAAAATTATCAATACCAATTCAGTTACTGGGAACGTGTTGTAGCATTAGTATACTCGTCTTTTCCAAAATGTACTGTGCACAGTTCTTTGTTGGTTGTTACTCATCGATGTACAAAGCGAAATATACTGCTTCCATGTTCCTTAATGCGACTGCAACCCATCACTGAGATTTGTTTATTAAGCCCAAAGTATTTTTTCTAGCGCAAAAGGAATTGATTCATTACCTCTTGAAAGGCTTCGATCATGTTGACTGAGAGTTTACTGAGCAATGAGAAATTTCTCACATGTCAAGGGGCTGTTTTTTGTAGCATGCAATCGTGCATTTGATTCAGTAGCATCTTACTTTTGATGAGCCTCTTCTAGATTTCATGTGAAGAAAGGAACTCTCCTTTGTATCATAGCTAGTAGGGTGTGGTTTTCAGATCATTCTTACGTGTCCTCAGTATAGTTCTTACCCATGTCTCTATATTGTTAACTTTTTTCTCGTTGACTTTATTGGGTTACTTGTCACTTTTTTCTCAACCACTTGTGACGACTGTTTGCTTTGTATTACTGTGCTGGAGTATCGTAGTCAGTATTTGGGGGAGTAACTGTCCATGCATTGACTAATTGGTCTTTTCAAAAGCATTTGTTACTCTTTGAGTTTTCATTTAAAGATTTCAAGTATTGTGACGATTTTCCATGCTGCTTGACTGTGAATTTTTTAACATTGCCAACAATTAAATAATGGTGAAATAAATAAAATTTAATTATTGCTATTAAGTGAATAAGTAAACAATGGCAAACAATAAAATAATAATGTTATTGAATAACATACCAATTATCCTGCAATAGGTTGACTGCGCAATTCTTTTCGGCGTGTCTAGGACTGAGATGCATTTCAAGTAGTCGTACCTCTTCTTTTTTCTGCAAATATCGATACAATTAATTGTGACATAAAATTTTAGTTAATTTTTATTCTGGTAACTATTATAAATCATTTTCAGTAATTTTAATGTAATTTATAAATTGTTATATTTCCTATTTTTCGCTGCTATTTTTGGTCAGAAAAGCAATGGGATAATAAATTCATTCGAAACCATCATTTCAGTCTACCAGTTAACTGATTTCCTATATTGAGTAATTTCCTATGCTTCCCTAAGTATAGATTTGTAGGAGTTACTGTATGTAAATAAGGTTAAGAAATGACCTTTCCAAAAAGTTTTGTTTGACGTATTTATTTATCTCATACAGGGGTGAAGAATGAATAGAAGCCTCGCAGTCCACGTGGTTGAGGACCACAATGATGCGCTGCGTCATATTTATCGTTCCATCGCCACCAAACGTCTTCCATACCAGAGAAATTTTCTCATCCATCTCGACTCCCATCCAGACCTTCTCCTACCCGAACATTTACTACAGTCTGAAGTCTATGAAAAGGAAACATTATTTGAACGGATAAGTATTGAAAACTGGATTTTACCAGCTGTATTTGGTGGACATATTGATGCTATTCTTTGGTTGAAACCTCCGTGGTCCAACCAAATACGAGATGGAGTTTTTCATTTCTGTGTTGGGGTAGAATCAGCAACTGGACACGTCAAAGTTTCATGTCCAGAATTGTACTTCATTAGTGAAATGCTTTTCTGCGAAGAAAGCGAATTAGAGCACAGCAAGAGCGTAACGCTTTACGTCTTAACCCTAGGTAATCGCTCGATGAAGAACGAAGCTTTAGCTGATGAACTAAGCTCTCATGATGTATCTGAGTCTGTTCCTCACGTCAAAACTAGCTCTGATTTTGGTGTGTCTGCAGTCTTAGATTTGGCTTCAAAAATGATAGCTGAACATGATGGTAGGTACATTCTTGATGTTGACCTTGATTTTTTTTCTACTCTGAATCCATTTCTTAGAACACATGAAAGCGTTGACTTGTACCGCCGATTAAAGATGATTTATCATTTTGAATTAGATACGGTTTGCAAGTCTGCGTATGAAAACCAAAACATTCGAAAGCTACAGATGGAGCCCTTATCTAAAATATTCCAATCATTAGACAATTTGAAGAATTCAACCAGCATTCGGGAAAAACTTCCATCCATGTTGGACTCGATAACAGACCTTGATCGACGGGAACAGCTTCGGTTACTCATATTGGACCTACTGGAAAAAGTGGATTTTGCTGAGTTAGACTGGCTGCTGGTACATGACGCTGGCTGTACATGGGACAGCCCCCAGCAAGTGCTTCCTGAACATCAGTCCACAGAGCAGGAAATTAAAGAACTCATGCAACTCGTGAGCTCCATCTTACACGGCATTCCATCACCTGCTGTGGTAACCATCGCCAGGTCAAGTCTAGATGACTACTGTCCACCACACCAGGTCGATCTCATCCAGGAGTTAATGTGCTCCATTCTTAAGAGTTTCGGCCCGAGTATCGAGGTATTGAAGCATTACTGATGAGAGTTGGTGCTTTTTGAGTTACTCCAGATCTGATGTGTAGAACCGGTTGCCTTTTTCTGCTCTAACCAACTTATATAAATTCCAATTGAATAAATTATGAGTTGTGTGCTAAAAGAAATGCAAACATGTTTCCTGATATACATCAATTGAGTAAATTTTACCTTTAATAGGAAACTATTTTTTATTATCTATGAAATCAATTAACGACGCTATCAATATTTTTTATTAATTTAAATTCTATTCAAATGAATAAAATCATGAGCCGATGAAGGATGTTTTTTTCAGATCCCTTTAATAATTTACTATGAAAAATATGTCACATAACAACTGGTAAACATAACGGACCTAGAGAACGTGACATTCATCAGCACACAGTGATTGAGAAGTGACCTGCTCAAAAAGCTAACTCAAGATGTAAAATGACCTTAAAATGCTCTGGATGTTTGCTATTTTCAAGAGTAAGGCATTGTTGAAGTTTGAAGAGTTTGTCTGAACAAGAAGTTGCTTGTTTAACAATGCTACAGATGGCATTTTAAAAAGTGCGAAACTTTTCGAGCACCTGATATTACAAAAACAAATATATCATAATTTGAGAGAAATTAAAGCTCTTATGACGATTTTCTTATAAAAACTTCAAGTTAATTATTCAAACAAATCTGCCTCACAACGTCGTTTGGGTTGTCCGCGCTGTCCAGCTCTTCTTATAATCTCTAAATTAAGTTACGTCCTAACAGAAAATTTTTGCAATAAGCAATGTCCTACTTGGGTAGAGCAAGAACCAATGTAAATAGCAAGCTACAGATCGTGTAGTTTAATAAATTGCTTCAACATCTCAATATAAGAGACAATTGATTTTTGTTTCCTGTATTTATCGTAAAACAACTTCCATACCAGAGCAGTAATGCAACTCTGGTATCCTACCCTACGAAGAAATGTTAATAAAATGGAAAACATTCAGCGTAAAGCAGCGAAAATGATTTCAGAACTCCGCAATCTGAGCAACGGAAGTCGTCTTCAGCAGCGTCATCATTATGTCAGAGCCTCGACTGGTTTCGCCCCTCACCCCTAAACAAATTTCATTCTAACCTCGTACCCTCTGAAATTCATATTTGGTTCAAGGATAAATTATGCAAAATCCAAATAATATTTTATCGCAAAAAAGATCGTTACTTTGTTATTTAATATAATTCGTAGAGGAAATAAATGTAGCCATGGAACATATAATAAATTAACAGTGGAATAAACCTCAAAAAATTGATCTCACTTGAAATAGAACAAATAACTAAATAATAAAAAAATAGTGCTAAATACCAGAAAGACTAGTTCTCAAATGCTTGGAAAATTCAATTATAACTACAAAAATTGCTAGGCAGTGACGAACAGCTGACGCCTGAAGCTGGTTTCATTCCCGTAACAAACATGTTCAGTTTAGGTCCTAAACTTTAGGAACTACTGAACGTGTTAAATGTATGGTAGGATTGAATCTTCTCAGCTATGTATGTGACGGCCACTAAATAACGATACTTAACTATAAAATGAAAACAAAGTTAGTCCATTGTAAAAGAAAATAAAAATGCCAACATACAGCCGATATCCAATTACTTACCTGGACCTTTCTCCCACCTCTGGAATATCGTCTCGCACCTTCAGATTTAATATTGCATATTAAAGTAGAGGTTAAAACAAACTGACTCATACAAGTCTACTAATTCTATTGCATCATGCTCTCTTATGTCTATTTTAAATTGAATAGTCGATTACGACTTGTTATGTAGTCTTTCTCACTTCATGACCTCAAAATCCTTAGTATCTCAATAATGTCTCTTGTAAAAAATCACCGACCACACTTATTGTTGGTGAACATTTGTTAATTTCAAGCTGCGTTGAATTCACTTTTCGTCTGCTTATAATATCATTTTATACTGTAAAAATACAATACAGATTTTATTTAACCATTGAGGAATAACTTGATAGTGAAATTTAAAACACTTGTCTATCATTCAAAACACTTGTTCTTTACGTTACTATGTAACTGAAAATTTTCAAGTGTACGAGATTTTAATTAAATAAGCTTTTCGAGCAGCATTATAGAAGCTCATCTAGATCGTTGCTCATACTGAATTTTTGCAGTGTACATAAGTGTACTCTTTTTTTGCTGATCGGATTAAGATGCCGATTGCAGCTAATGATTTTTTACGAATAATTTCAACTATCACCGAAGGGAGGATCAGAAGAAATAGTTTTTTACTGACCAATTTCTAAACCTAGTACAACTCATAATTTAAAGATAATTCCTCAATTAACTTAGGCAATGAATATCTCCTCCCACTAGCCTTACAGTCATAAATCTGCGCCATTGTACTCGATAGAAAGAAAGAAATGAACATTGCACTGCATTTTGACTTGAAGTATTAGTTTGTTATAGTAGCGTAGGATAACATGAGTCTGTCTAGACCACAGTACAGTAAAGAAGAGTAGGGGCAAATTCAATTTTGACGTCATAGAATTGTGTGGGGTGTGGGGAGGGGGTCGGGAGGTCTCAGTGACGTACACGCAAGTCAACCAATCATGGCGCAGAAGTGGCCGTAGTAGCTCACGAGTCACACTAAAGATCACTTCTGGCGCTGTTTTTTGCCATAATGGCTGCTCGTGTCAAGAAAATTAAAAAATTCTCTTACAAGAATTGTTT
>VCRD01008661.1:0-16906 GCA_006783055.1 Trinorchestia longiramus
CAACTGGGAGACGGTGCTACGGTACAACTGGGAGACGGTGCTACGGTACAACTGGGAGACGATGCTACGGTACAACTGGGAGACGATGCTACGGTACAACTGGGAGACGATATTATGGTACAACTAGGCGACGGTGTTACAGTACAACTGGGAGACGATGTTATGGTACAACTAGGCGACGGTGTTACAGTACAACTGAAAAACGGTGTTACGATACAACTGAAAAACGGTGTTACGATGCAACTGGAAAACGGTGTTACAATACAACTGGGAGACGGTGTTACGGTACAACTGGGCGACGGTGTTACGGTACAACTGAAAAACAGTATTACGGTACAACTGGTGGACGATGTTATGGTACAACTAGGCGACGGTGTGCATCTGAACAACTGAAAAACAGTGTTACGGTATAACTTGGAGTGCTACGTAAATTGGAGAGTGTTACGGTGCAACAAGAAGGGTTACGGTGCAACGAGAAGTGTTACGGTGCAACGAGAAGTGTTACGGTGTTGCTGTGTGATGGGAGTGTTACGATGTGACGAGTAACAAGAAGTCTTACGGAGCTCATGGGGCTTCAAGAAAGGTCACTGTGTAACAAAATGAGATGTTATGCTTTCTGGACAGATTGAAAGGCTGTTTCCAAGGCAATAAAATGTATTCTGGTTTGACGGAGCAACAAGAAGACACACGGTTTTGCCGGACCGACAGAAAAGCTTTCAGTGTTTCCAGGATAACATAATGCCTTGTAATGCCGGGGTAACAAGAAGGCTTGAAATTACACCTCAAATAACTACTGTACGGGACATCAAACAGACGAGTTTATACCATCTTTGAAGCCGTGCACTTAGCCTTGACTTCACAAATACGTGAACGCAAGCATAGGTTCATTCTGTGTAAGAACTAACAGCTTTTTCCTTGCACTCCGGTGAGGCCTTTGTGAAGAGTGAACTGTAGCTTGAGTCGTGCGAACTCGTAATCCATCATAAGTCTGTAAAATGTTTTCAACGAACACGCGTAAGTTAGGGATCTCTGTTATCGTACATGGTAACAGAAAAAATGTAACTTCAACACGAGTAAATGAGTAAATGCCCGGTAAGAACCTGAGTGTTTATTCCAAGAAAACATGGACGAGGCTGTATTTTAAATCCTGTCGTTATACCAGTCAACTGAAAGCTAACACACCGCTCTCGACAGTGCCGTCACTTTTTGAAAGAAGTCATTATCATACGGCAGCGTATCGTTGTTCGTTCTATGAACCATGAAATATTCTAAATTTTATAATTCAAATAAACAATTCCATGAATATTTCGGGCATGCTTAGAACATAAAATTTGCACCATCGTTTTACATCATTTTATACTCAACATAAAGAACTTTCAAAAATAGAGACCGGAAGCTTGGGAACTGAACACTTTTCCAAGTGATATCTTAGCATTTGAATGATCACATTGCGAAAATTTGAGAATCAAAACACCGATTTTGGACGATATTTCAGCTTCAAAAATCACAAATTTTGGAATTCTTAGTCGTCGATAGTCCAACATCGACGTGCAAAACTTTGAAAACATTTTAACGAAAGACCTTTCATCGTGTGTTGTTCAACCTTCACCAAAGAGGATATTCATTTGAGAATCTGTGGCAAGCTCTAAGCATGAAATTCCAGCAAAATGAGGTTAGACGGATGTATATTTCATAATTTAATTTGATTTTCTGGTAATTTTCTTGCACAGCAAGATATAAGTGAATGTGAGAATTTAAAACGATCTTGAAGATTTCGAGCGTCACCGAACAAGATATATGTAAATGTAAGAATTTAAAACGATCTTGAGAAGAATTCCAAGCATTACAGAGCAAGATATCGGCTCATCTGAGAATCCAGCGCTGCAGTTTGCTCTCAGGTCTCAGATTTGGACTCAATTCGCCCTGTGTGACGCACCCTCGAGTCCTGAGACCAAAGCTCGTATTTCGGCAGCAGGTATTGTCGACACGAGTCGTAACGACGCCTGTAAGGGCCCAATTAATGAGCCGAGTGAACAATAAAGGCATCCAATCGTAGCCTATCGGCCGGCGTTGCGCTTAATGGTTGCTGTAATGCCGTGTTTAATACAGAACTCCAGGGGCTCGCGAACTGAGAGGGCTGGTCCGCACTTGCATCATCCAATTAAAATTGGACATTTAATGCAGAAAGGCAACGAGAGCGAGGCGCAACGCTGGACATAAGCGTCGCTGCACCAAAACTGAGGCTAACTTCTGAGGGAACATCAACGAAACAACGAGCCTTGCACTTCCTGTAATGGACGTAGCGCCTGGACCTCATGCCCTCACCACACCAGTCACGTTTTATTCAGTGCAGTCACAGAGTACCGTCCAAACCACGATGGAAGTTCATTTGAAGGAGCTCGTACATACAAAGCAAAAACAGAGCAGAAAATAATAAAAAATAAGTAAGTATATAGAATAATGGAAAAGAATGTATCGCTGTAACGAGATGTATTAATGATTGACAGAAAAAAACAGGCAAAATGTTTGTCAAGATATCTGACGTCCGAATCATGATGTCAGAAAATATTTTTTATGGTAAACGTGCTGGTGTTTCTTAAACTACAAAACAAATATATTTTGGGTTACTGTGATTTTGAATAAAAAATGAAAATACTGGAAGGTCAAGTTTACTTTCAGAGGGTAAGCAGTTTTTCCTCACGTTAGGCGATTATTACCTAAAAATTCGACAGCGATTGAATTTTTAGTGGAACCAAGAGGGAACAAAATTTCAGGGCCTCAACTACGCAATCTGCCACGCCGGCAAAATCTTAAACATCCTGAAAAGACGATAAAGTGAAGTGGAAAAAGAAAGAAACAAAAATGAAGCCATGGATTTTATAGACACGTACGTATCAGGTCCAGGTTGGTTGCACGGTAAGTAAGTGCAAGACGACGCAAGAGGAACGTCGCAATGTGATCAGTTAGGTTCAGCGCAGTGACATTCTCATAAATTGTGTGTTATTTCGACTATTTTTGTCTTCTTGAAAACTCGTAAGTTGAATAAATTATCGACAAATGCGAGTTGGTTGGCCATGAAATCTATGAATTTCAAAGTCCCAGAAGCGCCGAGGTTCAGCTCTTTCGTTATAGTAAAGCATGACTTCGGATGCGGTACAAATGTGAAGCAACTCTCATGTACGACCACATCATCGAACACAGAGGATATCAGGGTATTTTTCAATACTTACACTCCAAATGACCCAGGAAAAATCTTGGCATTCGCTTTCAGTGTCATTGCAATGCGGCTACATTTTTTGGACATTACAGTAACGCAACATACATACTTACTTAAAAAACAAGATTGTATGCACAAAAGATAGTAATCACGAGTGTAGGGGACAAAAAAGCCCCAGTGCGAGTGCTCTTCCACATACAAAGATCTATATTAAACTAGCATAACTCGCAAAATGTTTCTTTTAATTTGCGTCACGACCTCATCAAGAAGATTTCTGTTGAAAAAGAGGATTAAATTTCCCAGAGAGACTTTTCAGGATTATGATATTCCAGGACATTTGAGGGCACTCTGTTCCAGACACAGGAAAAATAGAACATCAATCGATGGATGACTGGAAGCCTGATCGTCATTACGATTCAGATTTTCTAAACGAAAAACACAAAAAAATCGACAGAGGGAGGAAAAATTACTGGAGGAGTTAAAATGAGCAACACTTCGAAGAAAAATGTAACAAACTGAATGCATTAGGTAGCTTCCGTGGCAACGAGAAACTATAAAAACGTGTGTAATACGAATGACAATCAAAAGAAAAATAAGCATTTCAGACGTACGTACCAGGTAGAGTCGGAAAGTAAACAAGCTACAAACAGCATGAAGGGCTATGATAAATTGCATGAGAGATAATACGCAACCGGACTTGAAACGCACTACAAGAAATAATGAACGAAGATGTTACATCTGCCAGAGAAAAGATCAGCCAATTTCCCTGGATTAATTAGATGCAAAACTGAAGCGAATGCTCAAGTCATAAAAAACAGAGGCGAGATCTTCCCAATCCCTACGGGAAAACCCGGAGGCCCTGAGGATAATGAAGCTTTTTTATGAGTAATCGATGAAGACATCGGGTCCGATCATGGAGATGAAGAGCCCTAATTTACCACGAGAATATTAACGCTCCCAAATAAAGTAGAAATAATAAAATAAAATGGTCGTAAAAAATACATTTTTGAGCTTCACTGCACGTCGTTCAAAGTGCATTTTAAGGAGGGTTTGCTACAGGTTTCTGAGCACTGACGCTTTTGTGGAGCAGTGATGAGAATGTGGTTTGTGCAGTTTGGAGGTAGAACTCGGGAGTTCAATAATTTTACAGTTGGTACCTGAAGCTTTAAAATAAAGTAGCAAAGAAGGTCTCTTTGTTGATGAAATTAAGGATAAGATGTAGAGACAATGGTACTTATTTGAAGTTGATAGAGTGACTCACTTACAGCCCTAGTAACGCGTTGAACAAATAAGTTAACGTTGACATTTACAAAGTAAACGGTTAAGAATCATGAAACGATATTAAATTAAATTAAAAATTAACAGAAACAAAACACAGATACTATAGTACATGTTGTCTTTGGGAGCTTCATGACTAATTTAAAATACATACAATAAAACTTGGAAGTTATTAAAAATAAATACCTATGAAAGGGCAAACGGTGAGCGTTGATCAATGTACTTTGAAGGACTGGAACAATGCTCTTTAATGAGAACGTGACAGCTATATTATCTTGAAACTCGACTGGATAGTCACTCGCGACAGCATTGCTCATAGTGCGGCAGATGAGCCAGTACGGTAACTCCTTTGTATACGATGGCCCAAAAGTCACTTTACCATTCTTAATATTTTTATCACGCCATATAAACGATAAAAAGTTCTGATGAATTGCAATTGAAAAAAGAACATTGAGAAATGTTTATATTTATGATACAGGCTAACCATGACAAGACTTCCAGGTTAGAATAAAAAATTACTTTAAAAACCACTAAAAAGAGCAAACAACGCCGTGGAAAAAAGAACAGCAATTGAAGAATATTATTTGTTAAACAATGAATCATTAGTTGAAGTAAAGAGGAGTTCCATGAGAGAATTTAACAAGAGTCCATCTAAACTTTTTGTTCTTGTTTTGGTAGTAAAATTCTGACTTACGGGATCTGTTGCTGACAAAAGTTGAACTCGAAAACCAAAGTCATTTTCCCTGCGGAACAGCAGTGAAGAAGCCTTAGTGTTACAGAAGATTACACAACATAAACGAGGTAACACAGGATTAACTTGGTTCTATCTTGCACTAAAGCACATACTAAACAAGCATTTAAAATTAAATCTATAAATAATTCAGTTCATAACGGAGTTACGGGTTACAGGCCATCAGAAACGAAAAGAGTTTGCCCGTTCATTAATAAGTTTGACAAATGACGAGTCGCTCATTTCACACTTAATCATATCCAATGAATCTTACTTTCATGTAAATGGACATTTGAATAAGAAGAAGTGTAGATTTTGAGGTACAGAAAATCCTAAAATTCTTAAAGAACACCAGCTTCATCCACAGAAGGGTGCTTTCTGGTGCGGAGTTACGAGTTCCAAAATCCTTGGGTCCTATTTTTTTGAAGGCAATGCTGAAATAACTGTTATAATCGCAGGATAAGGGTACACGGAAATGGTCAAAAATCCCTTGCTATCACAGCTGCAAGACAAAGCCATAGGAGATATGTGGTTTCAGCAAGATGATGCTACACCTCATATAGTAAGAGACACTATGACATTGACGACTGCATTTCAAGGTCGACTAATTTCACTCTTAGGTGACATTCCTTGGCCACCTCGATCTGGAGGATGTCTCTCCTTCAGACATTTTTCTTTGAAAATATTTAGAGGATAAAGTTGTTGTAAATATTTCAAACCCTCTAAAGGAACTGAAACAGAGTATATTTAAAAAAATTGCCACATTTTACTGGATATTGTGGGATGTGTGATGAAAAATACACCGCGAAGAGCTCGTTTGTGCCTGGATAATAATGGAAGATATTTGAAGGAAACTAGTTTTAAGTAAAAATTTTCAGTATTCTTCTTTCAATTGCAATTTACTAGAACCTTGTATATTTTATGGCTTTTGTGTAATAAATATTTAAATAGTAAATTGACTTTTGGGCCACCCTATATTGGCATTGGAGCAATACCTTAAGTCATAAGTCGTTGATGATACAAAATATTCATAAGGATGAAGGTCATAAGAAACAATTGTTAAAATTGTTAATGATCTAAAGCGCCGGATTAAATATGTTGTACATTAACAAGGACATTTCATAATGAGCTAATCAGTAGAAATGACAAATGTTATGCATAGCAGTGAAGAAAATGAAGGTGTAGTTCTATTTAAAAAACTACTATACGGGAAGGTAATAAACAACAAACTGCTATGGGGTTGTGATCACTGGGTGAATATAAATTAACCTACAACTAAAATGAATTTCTTCTCTTGATACAACTGAACGTTTAGCAATGATGTCCTGGCGAGCAATTTTATTGAGTGGGAGCATCTAAAGATTACACTTCAGTAGATAACCATAAAGGCGTGTTTTCAGTGAACAAATACTCGCAGCAATCTTATCAAACAGGAATGGAACACGCTAACGAATTCCGTCAATATCTCCTCGACATAATTCACACAACAAAAACTCAAGAGATAAACCGAACAAAGAGGAGAGCTGGGCTGTAAATGAAGCTGGTCACTAGCTCTCTCTAACTCACAGGCGAAAAAAACAAACATGGTAGTCGGAAGCGAAGCAAATCGTTTAAAATAAGAGCCGGTGCGCAAATCCGTGGTTGATAGGTCGGCCTAAAGCGACCATCGTTTCGGCGAAGCCCTCAAGCTTTCCGCAGTCCGTGCAAATCCAGTCGATAAGGCCTGAACTCGAGGGTCTGATCTCATTACTGATGGAAGGATCGTTGCTTCACTTCCCTCAAAATGAAGGCACTTCACACGGTCCTCACAGAACTACGAGCCACACAGCTTTCATCGAGAGTAATTTCGTGGACGGTTACAACAGAGACGACATATCATATATATGTACAGTAGAAGTCTTTTTAACCGGCACCCATGGGACTTTGCATTTGCCGGTTAATATCACCCAAGTAACCACAAACAATTCTTAGACACGGTAGACATAAAAGAAAAACAATATCAATTGCTTAAAGCAGTTAAAGAGGAAAAAACAATGAATAAATATATAAAGCTTGACCAGCGAGTGCCGGTTTAAAGGAATTCTACTGTAAGTAGAGAGATATTTTTTTCAATGGCGATGGAGGCAATTCACATCGAATTCATGAAACTACAGGGCTGTTGAGTCCTGGCGATGGGTTTGGTTGCTGCGCAACTAAACCGAGATCAGACTCCTGAATAAAACGAGCAACAACTAAACGCGTACCAGACTCTTGCAATAAGCATTACTGATACCCTGTGCGTAGCTATAAATATTAATTGATATCACCATGTTCCCACAGCACAAAACCAGAATAGGCACTGTGAGCATAGCCCTCTGAGTGTGAGAAAGCTTTTATATTCCCGGTCAAGCGTTAACTCTAAAGAACTACGGGCGTCAATTGAACGTTAGGAAATCGTGAGTGAACGGAAATTCAAATACATTGAATATTCTTACCGCATCTTGCTTGACTTCTGGTTGGGTTGACACCCTCAGTTCATTTGGTTTTAAATTCCTAACATACATCAAAGGATAAATCTCTCCAGTGGGCGTCCTTGAGGGAGAACTGTAGTTTAAAATCTTAAAAATCAGGTGAGTTTTGAATTCTTTGAATATTTTCGTGATATAAACACTTACCGACGTAAAACTAGGCTTCGATATCTCAACATTTACACCAGAAAACATCTCGCCTGTAAAGCTTCCACACAAATATGCGCACCTGCCAGTTTCGCTGATAGCAAAGCTGTGTACGTAGAGGGGATCAATTAAGAGAACTCAATTCGTGTGGAAATAAATCTTTTGCTGCGTTCAGAATAATTTTCGTAGGTGAACAGGAAGGAACAATTTTCTCGACTGGAATCAATGGCCAATAACTAAGCGCTTGAGTGATCAGCAAATCAGATTAACACTCGGAACGGTAGGAAAAAACTTCACGGGGTTATATTGAATTGAACTGAAAAATCTCGGTGGGATCCAATCGCACGGGCTCATCGTTATTACAAGATTATACTACGACAGATGCAATCACGAAAGGATTTCAAAGATAGCATCAGCGCGGACGCAATTGAAAAGATCACTCGGTAAAAAACTTTCCGCTCTGTAATTTATCACCAGATCTTAAAAATTTTGTTAATCCGAGATATGAAAAAATACAAGGAAACTTCAACGCCCCGTAAAACTGTTGATAAATCGGCTAACTTGCAAGCATCAACTGCTAATGGTCTTTGGAAACGAGAACTTTTGAAGGCCTAAGAATATTATTTAGTAATGTGGCTGTGATTGATGAATACTTGGAGGTAGGGCTTTCAAAAATGATAAAAAAATAACGTAGAAATGAACAGTTGGTCGGACGAAGGGGAAAAATACCCGTGTTGAAAAAATTAGCCTACCCAATGAAAGTCTTACGACGAGATTCTCTTCGAGTTTAAAGCGACGTATGAACTGAAATTTTCGTTAATGTGATAGAAACTTGGAATTATGGGGTAACGAACCATGCGTTGTAAGTACCGTAGACTACCAAATTCAACTAGAAAAACGGGGGGAATTTCTTCCTAAGCAACATTATTTCCTTATATCTTGAATTGATGGCTGCTTAAGGAAGCTTGACTCGAGAAGTCCTTATTCGATGTGAGCTCAAGTCAATGTAGTTGCCTTGATGACACACCAACACTGCAAGATCACCGTCATCGCATGTAAATGAAACTCAACGGTTGCAAATAAGTCAGCCCCGAAATTATTCATGTAGCTCTTGCTCAAGAAAGAAATAAAATTGCATTGAATAAATATATTACATATTTTATCGTATGTTTTCGTGTACATGATGTATTTTTTTAAAGTTTATTCTTTTTTCAGTGTTTTGGTTGAGACAAGCACACGCAATGCTTCGTATTTCTAACTGAAGACAGCACACAAAGCCCGTTTGTTTTTAAAACTATAAATACACCCTGCATCGTGGGTTTAAATAAAAGTAAATTCACATTGCCTTTATACGAACAATCGCCGAGGCTTTCGAAAGAACTGGACATTTCCAAGTGGTATAAATTTAGAATTAACTATGGTCTTAGAATTTACTTTTGCCTGGAAATATAACAAGCTATGCATGTCGCATGATAGACGCAACAAATGTTTTCCCACAGCACTGATTTTCAGTTCAACAAGCTCAATGAAAACCGGAAAAAATCGACATGAACAGGAAGCAGAAAATACGATATGACGATTACATTCTCCTCATAAAGTAATATTGTCTTTTAATTTCAAATAAATATTCATATCAGTATTTAAAAAAATGACGAAAAAGTACATCAACAAAACTAAAAAGGCAATTCAATCCTTCGCTAGAACATGCTTAAAAACATAGAAAATGATTTGGAGCGCTCATCACGCACTCAGAATAACTGTTAAGATGCATTAGAAATGGAAAAGTTGCTGTAAAAACGAGATCCTTAACCTTGGAAATATTTGCAAGACTGAGCATTAGACTGACGCGTTCTATCTCCGGTGCGCGTAGCAACAAAGACTTAAATGATGACTGGCAAGCGTGAAATCTCATAGCAGAGTCGACATTTAAAGATTTCCTGCAGCAGCATTGCAAACGCAATAAATCCGAGAAGCCAGCTTCAGAAGTCATTGAAATCTTTTCATATTCACAACAATTTTTTACATCGCAGATTACTATATTGAGAACACTTGAAGCTCTTATAACCCTAGCGGCCGGTATGCTGCTGACGTTCAGACGAGTAATTGAAGTCTTACTTTATGCACATATTTAAAAGAGTCAATGATGTGTGCGAGTCTCAGGACATAGAGCAGTTACACGTTAAGTTGAAGTCCCTGATAGACGTGATACAAATTGTGTTAAGCTGTGTTTTTACAGTCCATTGCGCCCTGCAGTGTCTCTGCAGTGTTTCTGTAGTCCATCGCCCAATATAGTGTTTTGGGAATATTTCTGCAGTCTTCTACCCCCTGCAGTGTTTCAGCAGTGTTGCTGCAGTCCACTGCCCTCTGCAATGTTTCTGCAGTGTACTACCCCCTGCAATGTTTCTGCAGTGTACTACCCCTTGCAGTGTTTCTGCAGTCTATTACCCCTTGTAGTGTTTCTACAGTTCACTACCTCTTGCAGTGTTTCTACAGTCCACTGCACATGCAGTGTTTCCCCACTGAATACTGTATTGCAGAAGCAGAACGCAGCTCAAATTATTGATTTAGAAACGTCGTTATACGAAATTTCCGCTGAGAAAAACTGAAGCCTACATAGATTACTCTAGTTATGCTGAACCTAGGAAGAACGAATTCAAGTAGACATATTATTCTATAATTGAAAATAAGAACCAAGAAGAGAAATAAAGTTATTACCTCTATAGTACTCAAGTCTGACATGTTATGTTAATAACAGTGATCAGTAATATTGTAGTAGTGTTTAAATATGTATGTTGATAACACTGGTAAATTGCTGACGCATCTTATTGAGCAACAGAGGCCAAATACTAGCATATTGTGTTTACCTTACCCAACCACCCAACACAACACAACACAATCCAACCTTGCCTAAACAAAAACAAACAACCTGCATCAGCTTCACTATGCTCTTGAAGATCAAGTGCTTTGCGTCCATTCCTCCAGCAGTACAACGCACAGCCAACTAGTCCAGCAATACCTCGAAGAAGTGTACATAGAAATAGAATAGGTGACGTCCAATTTACTACTGCTACAGCGAGAAGACCAAGTCGTCTGAGCTTTGTGTGTAGTACAGTCTGAAGAGTACGAGGAAGACGAGTGCGACCGTAAGACAAGATCGACATAATCGTTTGATGGGGAGACTAAATCGTCAAAAAATGTGAGATAATACTGAAGGAACGTCAAAATGGAGATCAAATTAAAAGGAATAAAAGAGCGTCAGGCTCGGAGGCGCTACAATGCAGCTCTAAAGCCAAGTACTTGGTAAATGAGAGTCCAGGGTCTTAAGAGAGTCATAAAAATGACATAGAACGCGAGCCAAAGACTCGTCATTTCACCGTATTCTGAAGTAGCAGTTGCTATTATGTGTGTCAGTAGAATATTCATATATTGTCACGCTTTTTAGTCTACAGTACGAGTGAGTATGATGCACAACATCAGAAATGAGAATAAGAGTGAGCTGTGAGTGAATTACAAACGAAACCATAACATTTCCAATAAAAAAAATGAGATAAATCACTTCTTAAATGTGTTTTTCTCTTTACAGCGAACGCTTCACCCGTCGTTATTCGTGAAAAGTTGAAAGTGTCCCTGGCTTTCTTTAAATCTGATTTTATTCTTTTACCCGAACTCCAGGACGAAGCACGGGAAAGTTGCACATAAATTAGCAATCCTCTCTTTAAGACGCAAAAATTAAACCAAGTTTCCTTTCTCAAAACCTCCAATAAAAGTTCTCTCTTAAGCCGCCGGAGATGAAAGAAACGAACGATCGTTAGAATTTTAATAGGAGGTTTAAAGTTAGTCGAAGGTTTTTCCTGATATTACCTTAAATGTCAGGAGTATACACACCGCTCTGGGACAAAGATTGATATTTTGATACTTTATGTCACATTATTTTCACCAATTGAGATTATATCCTAAAAAATCCTTTTTCTAAGTTGTAAAGAGTATATCACGTAAAATCAAAACCTAACCTAACAAAAGACATTATAAATTAGATCAGAATTAAAATATTAAAATGAAGTATTTCTTATAAGTTTTGTTATAAATTGGGATATAACACGTGAGGGTTTTGCTACAGATTAGAATACAACACGTGAGGGTTTTGCTACAGATCAGAATACAACACGTGAGGGTTTTGCTACAGATAAGAATACAACACGTACGGCTTTTGCTATCGATTTGAATATAGCGCGTGCGGATTTTGCCATAAATTAGAATATAGCACGTGAGGTTTTTGTTATAGACTAGAATACAACACGTGAGATTTTTGTTATAGACTAGAATACAACACGTGAGGTTTTCGTTATAGATTAGAATACAACACGTGAGGTTTTCGTTATAGATTAGAATACAACACGTGAGGTTTTCGTTATAGATTAGAATACAACACGTGAGGTTTTCGTTATAGATTAGAATACAACACGTGAGGTTTTCGTTATAGATTAGAATACAACACGTGAGGTTTTTGTTATAGATTAGAATACAACACGTGAGGTTTTTGTTATAGATTAGAATACAACACGTGAGGTTTTTGTTATAGATTAGAATACAACACGTGAGGCTTTTGTTATAGATTAGAATACAACACGTGAGGCTTTTGTTATAGATTAGAATACAACACGTGAGGCTTTTGTTATAGATTAGAATACAACACGTGAGGTTTTTTTTTAATAGATTAGGATACAACACGTGAGGTTTTTTTTATAGATTAGGATACAACACGCGAGGTTTTTGTTATAGATTAGGATACACCACATGATGTATTTTTATAGATTACAATATAAGACATAGTATGATCAGGTACTAGCGCAAAATGCAACTCAGACATGGTACAGATTATAACGAAGTCCTTAAGAAAAACGATGTAGGGTTCGATGCCATCATCGCGAGGGTAAAACAAATAAGAGTGGCACATGAGAATTCAAATACATCGTTAGCCTTCAAAATGAATCCAAGTTCCCTTGCTTATTCATTTGAAGTATATTAATCCGTATTAGTCTACATGGAAAGCCTTGTTAGGGGGATGAACTTTATGATAAATCTAATAATTTTATTTATTTTAGTTATGTGGTAACGACAATAAACCATGCGATTACTTTTTGAAAATTGTTCAATTAGAGGTAGTAATCGGCACTACGGAGGATTACTGCTGCGCACTTCTTTTTATCTCCTTCCAGAGAGTATTATCACCAAAGCAAAATTCTGCTAATTCAATAAATTGAATTTACAGAATTTCTGCTACATCGTGTTCATACATCTATACGTTCATCTACCAACGTGAGAAGACTGACTAGATTACAAAGAAATAATACATTCTGGTGAAGCTTACGAATTCATTATAAATTCAGTACTATAAAAATATCGAACAACTGCAAAAATTGGCTTCCTGAACCATACATTCAAGGAGCAAAATTTTTCACTGGACCGAGCGAAGTCGCGAAAAAACATAGTAGACTGCGAGGAACAGCAACCAATAACAAACAACAACACGCAATAACACACGGGCTGAGATACCAAAAAGAATTAAAGTTTCGGAATAAAAAAATTGCACGAGGACCTTTGCCGCGATAACGGGCTACATTGCAGCGGTGACCATGAAGTAGGAGATCCAACGCTGCAGCATGTGTCCATGGTATTAATGCAAAAATAAATTACATCTCTTTCTTCAATGAACAGAAGAATATTTACGAGACGATCTCTCCGAAAACTTTGAATCGTCCAAGAAACATAGACTTGCACAATCCATGGTCTAATATGTTTCATCAATTCCTTCAAGATGTTGTCCTCTTGAAATTATTACGAGTGAAGCTTCATCTAAACGACGAGCATCACAAGAAGATGCTAAGGCAGCCAAACTGGGCCCGCATAATACATCGCTCGCAAATGAAGGCAATTTACCAAGACCCGTAATTACGATTTTCTTTCTTTGCCGGCCAAATGGCTGATTGCATAATTGAACTACAGCGAGATGCAGCTCCACTAATTCTCTCCAAGAAAACAAAGGGAACCAGGAACAAGATTTCCGCAGCTTCTCTTTCGGGCATACAGTTGTAGACGTTGGCTTTAAACTTCATAATCAAGGGATTCCATGAACTGAGCTTGACGCAAAATACGGACGTAATGATGAATTTAGACCCTTAGCATTGGGTATAGTATCTAATTTAGTCTACATTTCGCCTCTTCAGTAGCACGGAGATAGCAAGCTTCATGCAAAATGGATTCTAGCTCAAACGTAGGTTTAGGCTTACCCAGTATTATTGAGATTTTTGGGCAAGTGTGGGGTAGTACAACAGGCTAGTAATCTCGAATGTGTAGCATAAAACAGGGAGGCGGTAGAAAGCGAGAGCACAGGGAAGCCACTCTTACTATAGGAACTCAAGTTTAAACTAAACATCTAATCGACAAGTTCACGGGCCAATCTTCTAAAATAGCGGTACCATGTCAAAGTAGATACTATACGAGTATTTTTAATTCATAATTCACAACATTAAACGGAAAAAAACTGATAAGCTAAATGTAGCTCAGTTTTGAGGACTTCTAAGTTACTCGAGCAGCAAATGAATATAAAGAAAGTTTACCTGATGTGAATGATGTAGTGGGTGACGGATGAGTGGTGGTTGTTGGGTGGGTGAGTCCAGGACATGATCACAAAGCGAGACTTGAAGTTCTCCACCAGAGGGCGTCCTGGCGGGTCCGGTTTATCTGTAAGAAACAAATTATTAGACAAACTCAAAAACGAACGTTTTTTAAATTTAGATTTCAATTTTTTCGAATAATAAATTTATTACGAAAATAACTAATTTTTAAATTCAATCTAAAGAGTTATTAGGCACACCTATCAACGAATTCATGTACTCAGTGTTTACTTTAAAACGAAACGTTTATCGAACTTGATTGCGAAGTATAAGCGTCGTTATTCGAAAAGTTTTGTGTACAAAGTTCTGCAAACAAAATAACGGAGTGCAAATTTTCCACCAGTGTTTTCCTGAGCTTTAGAGCACAATCACTATTAACGCGCGAGTAAGGAGAGAACAGAAGCGGACAATGGAGGGGAGTAGAAGGAGAAAACTAAAAATTTTCACCACAAAGCTTTTACTTTATGTATAGGACAAAATACAGTATACATATGTATATACAGGATGTCTCAAAAAATGTCCTCACCCTTTAACCGTTGCTAACATGCTGTCTTCTTTGTGTTGCAGGTGTGAGGTTCGAACCTTTGCGAACATGATTCTTTAATCACATTTAACAATGTTCGCAAAGGTTCAAACCTCACACCTGCAACACAAAGAAGACAGCATGTTAGCAACGGTTAAAGGGTGAGTACATTTTTTTGAGACACCCTGTATATTCGTAAATTTATTCATAGTCACGGTTTATCATTAATTAATTTTGCATTTATAGACTAAGTAGGGCACACAGGTTTAGGCAGAACTGAACGCATGATGGTTTAGTTCTGCATTTGTCGTATGTACAGGATGTTTCAGAAAACTGGAACCCTGTTCGAACTCCTGAACATGCCCTACGCCAATAGTCCACGCATTAAAAAAAGATCTAATGAAGTTTTTTCCACTAAAATGAAGATCATTATTCATCGAAGAGCGAGATCGTATTTTTGTTAGTAGTCATAATGCAAGCACAACAAAAATCAGAAAATTTTGTATTTTGAGTGTATTATTCACTCTAAAAGTGTGTTGAATTCCCTCGCACGGTTCAAGTAGCTGCAACTAAAATGTGAATTTCCTGAAACGACTCTTTTGTCCAAATTATAGTCATTCAAACAGACAGTTATGATTTTTTTGAGAAACACCCTGCGCAACAGTTTTAAAGGGTGCAGCAACATAACCTAATTTTTTCAAAGCGCTTTATTTTGAAAAAAAGAAAGTTATGTTGCCATACCCTGGATATATATGTACCTGCGTATAGATCTAGTGTTATTTTTTATGCCTCAGCCGTATCTATATAACCGATAGGTGTATATATATATATATATATATATATATATATAGTACATATATACAGGGTGGGCCAAAAGTAGGGTTCCAGTTACTTCATTATCTGATTAACACATTTCCTGCAAAGTGACCCAACGGTAGGCCACTCAGGTTAGGTTCCGTGAATTTTTTCAGAGCCTTCTAGTGACTATGTGTACAAAGTAAAGACTTGCACCGGCTAGGCAATCGCAGGAAACGTTAAATATTAACTATAACCCTAATTTTAGTCCACCCTGTATACACATGTATAAAAATGTACGTCGGGCAAGTATGAATTTGCAGCCATACTTGATGTACATATATTCTCGGTCCTGCTCAATGGGTGTCAATATTCCGGTAAACTTGATTAGTGGACTTAAGAGTACAGCTAGATTCAGCAACTACAATCATTGAATTTTAATTGCAAGAGACATTAACTGGATGTAACTTTTCATCGTCCATACATGGCATACAATTTTTAGTCCATTCAACGAACGAGAACAGACCGTGTTTCTTCCTGGGTTCCCTAGTTGTAGTACGAGGACCCAAAGGAAAGTCAGGAGGTAGGAGTACGGGGACCCAAAGGAAAGTCAACAAGTAGGAGTACGGGGACCCAAAGGAAAGTCAACAAGTAGGAGTACGGGGACCCAAAGGAAAGTCAAGAAGTAGGAGTACGGGGACCCAAAGGAAAGTCAAGAAGTAGGAGTACGGGGACCCAAAGGAAAGTCAAAAAGTAGGAGTACGGGGAGCCGGAGGTAAGTCAAAAAGTAGGAGTACGGGGAGCCGGAGGTAAGTCAAAAAGTAGGAGTACGGGGACCCAAAGTTAAATGGAAAAGTTGAGGTCAGGAAACTTTGGATCTCTACTAAGTTTGATTCTAGGAATTGGAGATTAAGAACCCATTGAGAACAATGGAGCCGGAGCAATGGAGCCGGAGCAATGGAGCCGGAGCAATGGAGCCGGAGCAATGGAGCCGGAGCAATGGAGCCGGAGCAATGGAGCCGGAGCAATGGAGCC